>APFE030197650.1:168708-236956 GCA_000404065.3 Pinus taeda | reverse complement strand
AGTCGGGTAGTAATTCAAGAGAACTTTCTGTTGGCCTTCTCCACAGGCTTTCTCGATCGCATCCGCTTCAATTCCTAGTGATTCTGAGATGAGCCCAAGTAGTGTTTTGCTCAACTCCATCATCGTATCGCTGTAGTTCGCTAAAGCTTCCCTAAAAACCAATGACAGTTCGAGTGTGGGATAGATAAAATATATGATCATGTAATGCACTAGATAAAGTACATAAACAAAGGAAATGCAGGCTAACTTGAACTGAACTGGCTTTGCAGGCCAGCTTTGAATGTCCCGAGCCGGGTAGCATGGCGTGACGTATAGTTCTCTCCAGTCCTTGAAGGGGTCATCATTGATAAAGCTCCCATTTCCATAACCTCCAAACTGGCCTGCCTGTATGGCGTACTGCATCTTCTCTTCCACTAGAAGCGAAAAGAACTCCTCGGCACAACACATTATCTGAGAGTTCAGTTCTGCAGGGACGCCATGATCTATGATCTGGAGCATTCCCCACTCTTCACAGGCCGCTCCGAGTTCTCTTATTAGTTGTGCATGCTCTGCTCCTCCCGATAGTTGAACCGTCTTTTATGAATCTGATGGAGCATTCCCCACTCTTCACAGGCCGCTCCGAGTTCTCTTATTAGCTGTGTGTGCTCTGCTCCTCTCGATAGTTTAACCGTCTTTTATGAATCCGATGGCTGAAACAATTTTAATCGTCTAACAACAAAATCAAGTGCTCACAAATGGACACGTAACCTCAAAGGAAAATTGATTTCATATGGAAACGCCTTACGGCGTAAAAGTAGCTGGGATGTTTAAAGTTATTTCATACATCCTAACTTCCGAAGTATCACAAACTATAAAAATTTAAGCTGTTTTTTAAAATTTGTTAGAGCAAATATTGAAATGACAAGTTTTTAATGCAGAATTTTTAAAATATACAACATTTTTATAAGCAGTTATCTTTAAACACTTCAAACTATTTCGAAGAAAAACGTTCAGACTATTCCAAAGAAAAACGTTTGTGAATTGTAGATTGAAAAGTACATCATATTCGCCGGTTGTTTCACCACTTTATAACTTTGGGTAATTATAATATTACATAAGTTTAACTAACGAGAGTATCTGTTCGTGGAAAGGGATTTATCATTTAATATTATATAAAGATTATGCACTAATATCACTATTATGTCACCGAATTTCTTTATTTGGCTTACTTAGGCAGTCATGTAATAAAAATTAAAATATTTACAACGAAAATTATCAACGTTCATTTATAAAGTTTTTAAATAGATGTTGGTGGAAAAAAATACTAATCGATTCTTATTTTGATTGATGATTTAAGATAGCATTATATATCCATCCAAAATTTATAGAAAATAAATAAATAAATTTTCTTGATAATTTTGAATAATATTATATTTCCATCCATGTCTTTTAAGCAAAAGGTATCTCGCAAAAAACTAGCAACTGCAATTCCTTTGATTGATAAGTTAAGATAATCTTGAATTTTCATGCAGGGGCATCTTGCTCAGAATATTATTTTTTATTTGATTGATTTACGGGGGTGATGTTTTTAATTATTTTTAGAAATGTTGTATAGATTGAGTGAGAAATCTATGTGTTGGGTTCATTTGTAAGATATTCTCAACTATGTGAGAATATCAGGATAATTGATATGTGTAGATCTCGTAGGGATCTTAGAGATTACAAGATCCTCGAATAGGAATTAGCTGAGTGAATTATGGAGAAAATCAGGGATCTAGTATAATACATAATTATGTAATTAATCTATAAATGTAAGCCTACGAGGAGAGTGCGAAAAAGAGTTAGAGAGTGTTAGAAAGAGCTAAGTAGTGAAGAGAAGAGATTAGAGCGTGAGATGTTCTAAATGTATATGTAAACACTGTTATGAATGGAAAGAGCTTGTGTTTAAAATGTGTTTATGTGTGATCCTCTATTATGTAATTTGATTTCGTTAATTCCTTACGTCGTGGGTTGAATCTCTGTTAAATACGAGAAATTGTGTGTGTGAAATTAAAACCTTTAATGGGGTCTATTGCTTGATGACCGCCTAGACGTAGGCTTTAACTTGTTGGTCGCCGGTTGAAAGTGGAAAAAGATGGAATGCACTAACAAATCATCATTAATCATAGGATTGACCAATGATGACCTATTTGAGAGAAGATTGATGGTGTTCATTGGCAAATGTGCATGCACTTTAACATAGGAAAAAGACTCGAGAACATTATAAAGTTGAGTTAATTGATGAATCAATCGTGACTATTGAAGTGATATGAAAATCATCGTGTGCCAACAAGCGTAGTCATTAATTGCAAAAACAGATGTGATATTTTATAAAGATGAGATAATGGCTCAGTTAATCATGGCCACCTGTTTGAAGAAGTCAGAAAGGATGCTAATCACATCGAAAGATGCATGAGCTTTAATTTAAATTTCAGATGTGATATCTTATGAACTGTGATTTAATCTAGCTGAATTTTGGATTGATCATAGCCATTCACTATGTATGAATGAGATCTGATGGATATCTCTCCAGAAGATGTGTGCTAGTTAGCATAGTTTTCGAATGTGAGAAGGTTTGAATGGGATTTTAATTTGTTTTGAGTTCCACTAAAGAGATCGAGGTCTAATAGTTTAGTAAACAGGCGATTTAATTGTTTAATGTTCAAATTACGTGAAAAGTTGTATCAAAGTAGAAGAAGATTCTGCATGATGTATGATTATATTGCAAAATTGTTAGCGTTAGTCTTTATCATTTTTTTGTAGAGTAACAACAGAGGAAGGTGAGAAGATTTGTAGGAGCCTAGAGCAAGGAGTGCCAATATGGTTCCAAAGAAGAGAACCAGAGAAATTCCAAAGACTGAGATGAGAGGAGGTAAGCTTAGTGAGGCATGTGTAGCAAGAAAGAGACTTGTTACTGCAGAGGCTGAATGCAGCTCACAAGTTAAAGCTGTTAGAAAGATAAGAAAGCATATGGCAAGGAAAATCAGAGGTGCAATGAAAGCAAAGGGAAAGGAAGAGGAGTTAGTGTTAGGATTTGATTGAGGTAAATATTTTCCTTTTATTGAATTTCAAATATTGATTTGAGTTGAAGAATTAGTGAAAATGAACATGGGGAAACATAGGGAAAGTTCAAATAAATGTCAGATGAGTCATGAAGAGTGTAGGATAAGTATTGCAATGATGAGAGCAGAGTTGAATATACCACAAGAATGGTTTCAAGAGAAAGAGAATGAAGAAGGAAGACATGGATGGAGAATAAGGAAACAGGTCAAGTGGAATCTGTTGCAATAGAAATGGATTGCTATGTTGATTAACAAGCTTGAACAAATACATATTTCTTTGTTGGAGAAGGAGAGACTCATAATTGAGTCACAACAAAGAGGATTTCCTGAAACCTATAAATTCCATGGTGGGAATTTGGTGCTTGAAGCATCAAAAGAGCCCGAAAGGTCTGGTATTTTTTCAACTGATAGCTTGTCTGTGAACACAGGTATGGTACTAAATAAGGAATTTTTTGCTATAGAGACATCTAATGACCATTGTTATGATCAAGAAGCCTTTTGTGAAACTTAAGGAAATTGGGATGATTGTTTTTCATTCTATGAAGTTGAGTTTGCAGATCAATTAGAGAAGGAAACAATAGCTAAAGAGATAGAAGCCAAAGAATCTGAGAACAAAGAAACTCTAATGAAAGGAGGAAAGGACACCATAGAGAACATCAATTGTGTTGATGTGATTAACAAATAGGAATTTCTTCTAGAGCATGGTGGAGGAAATTTCTTTACAGATATATAGAATTTGGTTGTTAGTTCAAGTAATGATGATGGTGAACTTTCAGATTTAGCTCATACTAATCTCAACACGACAGAGTTACCTGGAAAAGCTATAGGTGTAGATGGTGAACTAGTTCTAGACTCGTTCAAAATTTGGAATCGAGGAAAATGGGTATTCAAGTTTCCACATGCAGTTCACAATTCTATATTTCCATAACAGAGGATGATGAGGTATGGAAAGTAGAGAATCATGTTTAATAATACTCTGAAGTTATTGTTCTACAAATTTAATGCCAGACTACATGATGAATTTATTGCTTTGAAGGACCCTCAAAAAAATAGAGTTTGGAATCCTTGAGGTAGCAAGTCATTTAGACTTGTAGCTATCACATTACTACAGAAAAGTGACAGACCTCATAGACAAGAGTTTATGATTTTTTTTCTACATCGGGAGTTTGATGTAGGAGCATCCCGCTCAGAATATTATTCGTCATTTCTTTGATTTAGGGGGTGATGTTTTTTAATTATTTTTAGGCATTTTGTATAGATTGAGTGAGAAAGCTATGTGTGAAGGTTCAATTGTAAGATATTCTCAACTATGTGAGAATATTAGGGATAATTAATATGTGTAGCTCTCGTAGGGATCTTAGAGATTACAAGATCCCCGAATAGGAATTATTTGAGTGAATTATGGAGAAAATCATGGATTTTGTATAATCCATAATTATGTAATTAATCTATAAATGTAAGCCTGCAAGGAGAGTGTGCAAAAGAGTTAGAGAGTGTTAGAGAGAGCTAAGTAGTGGAGAGAATAGATCAAAGCACGAGATGTTGTGAATGTATATGTAAATATTGTTATGAGTGGAAGGAGTTTGTGTTCAAAATATGTTTCTGCGTGGTCTTCTATTATGTAATTTGGTTTCGTTGATAGTTTAAGTCGTAGGCTGAATCTCTGTTAAATACGAGAAATTGTGTGTGTGAAATTAAAACCTTTAGAGGAGTCTGTTGTTTGATGATTGCCTAGACCAAGGCTTTAACTTGTTTGTCTCCAGTTGAAAGCGAAGAAAGATTGAATGCACTAACAAATCATCATTGATCATAGGATGGACCAATGATGATCTATTTGAGAGAAGATCAACGATGTTCGCGTTGGAAGATGCACGATATTTAATTTAAATTTCGGATGCAATATCTTATGGATTGTGATTTATTCCAGTTGAATTCTGGATTGATCACAATCATTCATTATGTATGAACAAGATTGGATGTATATCGCTCTGAAAGATGTGTGCTAGTTAGCATAGTTTTTGGACAAGATATAGTTTGAACAAGACTTTAATTTGTTTTGAGTTCATGTTATGAAACCAGCTCACAAAAAGATAGAAAAGATAGATCAATGCCTTAGAAATAAGCTTGTTCGAGGGGGAAACCTCCTTTACATTAAACAAATGAACAATTCTTGGATGATACAAATGACAAGGCCTTCCTTTAATAAATAAGAGTCTAAGGGGTCAGAACATAATGAGAGCTGACATAACAATAATAATGTAAGGGCACAATAATAACAATCGTGTGCTTCTATGGGGCATAATAATAACAATATGCAGACTACATGCTCAGAACAATATAATAAGGGGGTTGTACTAATAACAATGGGGGTTACACTAGTAGTATAGGGACCTAACATGCCCCTCTCCTTCAAAAGGTGTTGCCCTCAATGCCTGAGTAGTTCTTAATGTTTCTGTATAAAATTGTTGTCCTCCCATGTGGAATCTTTAGTGCGTAAGTTCTTCAACTTGATGAGATACTCTGAAATTGATTGATTTTGTAGCTATTGATTTCTTGTTTCTGTGACTGCTCTAGGTTCCAATATAATATTTCCTTCCTCATCAAGTTGTGGAAATAATGTTTGAACTAGGATCTTCTGCAACTTTTGAATGAGTGGCCACAGTTCTTCGTCCTTCTTCCATTCATCCCTTGCTTCATTTTCCCAATCTGGTTGAATAATAGAAATAGCAGAAAATAATGTTCCCACATCCTCATCGTTTCTTGAGAATGCATATGCAACAACATTTTTCTTCCCTTTTTTGTCGATGATTTCAAAGTGATAACCCAACATATTTGTTACCCATTTTTTCTGTTCTTCTAAAGATACTCTTTGTTCTAAAGAGTATTTAAGACTATCATGATCCATTTTACCTTGAAGTGTCTCCCCATTAGGTAAGGTTGCCATTTCTTAATTGCATGTAGTATTGCCAACATTTCCTTCTCATAAATAGATTTCTTGAGATGTAGCCGTAAGAATACCCAATCACCTACATCAAAACTTCTTTCACTGTGATGTTGATTTTCCTATTGTTTCATTCGATTATACATCGAAGTGGCGTTATCCTTTAAAAGTTGGAGAACTTGTTGTTGATACTAGATGTGATGTTTCACTTCTTGAATCTTTTTCTTCTTGATATGTCCTTCTATCTTGAGAGTTTGAGGAGTGGTGATTTCTTCCAATGTATTACAAGATATGGTCAGATTCATTTCTTAATGTTTGATGTGATCTTTCACTTCTTGAACATTTTTATTCTTGTTATGTCCATCTATATTGATAGTTTGAGGAATGGTAATTCCGGCTAATGCATTACAAGATATGGTCAGATTCATTTCTTCTTTCTTGATGTGATCTTTCACTTCTTGAACATTTTTCTTCTTGATATGTCCTTCTATCTTGAGAGTTTCAGGAATGGCAATTCTTGCCAATGCTTTACAAGATATGGTCGGATTCATTTCTTCTTTCTCTGGGGTTGGTTCTTGGTGTATATCCTCTTCTTTCGATGTTTCTTGATCATTTTCTTCCTCCTCTTAACAATCAATGTAAAATAATTTCTTCTTATCACACATATGACCTTTAATGTATTTGTTATCGCAATTGTAACAAAGTCCTTTTGCTCTTTTTTCTTCCAATTGTTGTGGTGTCAACCTTGTAGGTTGTGGGAGGCTAGGAGAAACAATACTTCCATATTTATAGTTATGAGGGGTAGAATTCCTTGTTTCCATAATTTTTCTTTCCACTTTTCTTGCCAACTTGGATGCCTTCTCTAGTGAATCAGGTTCCCAAAGACGAACCTCATGTTGAATGTTATCCTTTAAAGTACCTATGGAGACATCAATCCTCTACTTCTCTGGAATATAGTTTTCCTTTATATTCAATTTTTGAAAGTAATAAATGTGCTCTGCCATTGAACACCTTTGTTTGACATTTATCAATTGGCTAAAGAAGGTGTTTCTTTTTGTATCCTCATAGCGTGTTATCATTTCCTCCATGAAAATTGACCATGTAACAGGTTGTTTATGAGAACAAAGCCCTTTATACCATAAAAATTGATTCGGTTCTAAATATGAAGATGCAATATGTACCTTTTGTAACAATTGGACCTCATGTAGATCAAAATATTGCTCCATCTGTAGTATCCAATTTACTACATCCTTGCCATCAAATTTCCTCATATTTTCTTTTCTTGATTTTAGGATATTGATCTTCAAATGACTATAACTCTATAATTTTGGATCTTCCGGTTCTTAAATCGCGACCTATAGTAGCCCTCTATATCCTCTTTCCAATGCCACTACTCTGATCAAAATTGGATTCTCTAAGAAAGAGTTATGCACAATCTCCTAAGATGACCTGATTATATACCTTTTCAGAAGAGTGAGCTTATATGATGTTGCACGTGTCATTGTTTTGACCTTCAGATCTGAAAAATATACACAGAAAGCTATACTTTGTCCTCTTTCTATAACTTCCTACGAAATTTCAATCTGATGCTCAGAGAGAAATTTATGACAATTTTCCCAAGGTCACCTGTTTAAGATGTAATTCAGGAGTTTGCAACAACCCTAACTTCCTCAGATCATATATCCAAAAATATAGCGAGACAAGATCTAAAATTCATACTTAATGTTGAGATCGCTATCTTCTCAAATGGGTTTTTTGTTTATCATCTGAAACTTCGTAGCGAGCAAGTTATAACAAAACTTCCATGATGACTAGTTTTATATGAAATTCTGGAGCTTGCAAAAATCCTAACTTCCTCATAGCATATATCGAAAAAGATAGTGAGATAAGATCTAAAATTCGGTCCCAAGGTTCAGCGAGATTTTGTCTCAAATGGGTTTTTTTATCTTTTCAAACATCACAGAAAAAAGGTTATAGCGAAAATTCCGCGATGGCCTATTTGGAGTAGCGAAACCCTAGAATCCAAAGTTTTAATACCAAATGTTATGAAACCAACTCACGAAAAGATAGAAAAGATAGATTAACGCCTTAGAAATAAGCCCTTGGAGGGGGAAACCTCCTCTATATTACACAATTGAACAATTCTTGGATGATACAAATGACCAGACCTCCTTTCTATATATAGGAGTCTAAGGGGTCATAATATAATCAAAATTGACATAAAAATAATAATGTAAGCACACAATAATAACAAAATGGAGACTACATAGGTAGAACAATATAATAAGGAGGTTGTACTAATAACAATAAAATGTTACACTCGTAATATAAGGACCTAATAATTATGCTAAAGAAATCAGGGTCTAATAGTTTATAAAACACATGATTTAATTGTTTAAAGTTCCAAATTATGTAAATTTGCAGTTTGATTGCATCAAATTCCTTCCCTATCTTCCGAGGCAAACATTTCTCTAAGAAAATAGTGGTCCATATTATTTACATTGTTCATGGAAAAGTGAAGGAAGTGGAACACGTCCTCGGGCTCCTTATGATACTCTTTTCGAATATTACTCCATAGGATATTTCAATATAAGTAATTCAAAGCCAAATTCTTTACAACATGTGACAAGCATCAATGGTGAACTCCTTCCTATCTTGTTTTTCCAAAGATGGGAAGTTAGAGGTTGACTAATCTGAATGTACACTTGTGTGTACCCTTTGATTTCTTACAATCAAAGTAGAATTTATGTTGGTGTAAGACTCTTCTCATCCTAAATGGATCGTGTTTTTAGCGTTGGCAACGCCATTTTCTTAGACAAAATTGTGTGAGATTTAATTGTTTTAAAGAAATGGGAATGGATATGATTGGTAACCATCACAATCAAAATAAAAATCGAAATATACAACTAATTTTATCATTATGATTTTCAAATTATAGTTTTTTGTTAAATTATTTTTTTCCTCTACATTTAATTCTTATAATTGTTGTATATTTAATCATTATAATTGTTGTTTTTTCTGAAAGTCGTATTATTTTTTAACAATGGTGTGTTTAATAATCATACAGAAGGTTCAAATATAATAAGCAAAGATATTTTAAAGCATCATGTTTTTTTAACTAAGTTAAGTAAGGATGGAAAACAATAAAGGCAAAATTTAATGATGGAAATTTCATATTTTTTTTAAATGTGAAAAATAAACTATATCAAATAAATTATTAAACTACATATATTTAAAAATATATTTAAAAAAGCAAAAGTACTTTATAGAGCCATTAATGGGTGTATAAACACATTTATTTTGTGAAAGTCGCTAGGAGATGGTATTGGGCTTTAACTACAACGGCACTTAACATAGCTGGAGGCTTTAACCACAAGGACACTTAACATAGTTGGATTTTTACACATCAAATTTCAAACTTGTAACTTTCACATTTCAAAATTCCTTAATAATACACCCCATCATCATCTATTGCATGCCTATGTATTATTCTAAAGTACCATATTAAAGTAATATATATATATGAAAATTTGTACATTATAAAATCTGATTATAAGATTATCATATAATTCTCAATAAATTTAAGATTAAAATAAATCTAGACTAACTTGAAAGTATAAACTATAATGTTATACTATCAAATCAAAACAATCACATTAAAGATAATTAGCACAACCACATTAATAAATGTTGTGATAAACACCCATAAACTCATATGAAACACATATATCAATTATCAATAATATAAAAATTAATGTTATTATCAATAATATTAATATAAATATAAAAATCATATTAATAATAATTAATATTATATTATTACATTAAATAATAATAATAATAAATAAAAATAATATCAACAATAATATTAATAATCATTTGATTATTTTAATTATGAAATAAACTTTTAATAAAAATCAAACAACAATTTAAATATGTTTGATACAAAATTTAATTTAATTTTTTCTTATACCATATAAAGAAAAAAACCTTTATAAAGCATGGCCTTCGAGTGACATGTAACTTGCATCTTTTCACAAAAACACCTTGCCTCCATTGGTTCCCACGTGTCATAGAACATATCATCTATATGACCACTTTTAAGCGAGGAATTTCACTTTTAAGCGAGGAATTTCCAATTATCCCTTCATTGGTATTCTTGGTATGTTTTGTCACCTATATCATATGTCACTTGGGTACACATTTAGGTTTTCAATTTGTAAACATTTAAAATCGTTTTCATAGACATCCTTCGTTGAATTCCTATATAACACTATATAACAAGATTGCAATGCAATGGTATACCTGCCGAAAAAAGACAACCATAAAATAAAAAATGAAACCAGCAGCAAATATCATAAATCTGGTATTGGCATTTGAAATTTATGGTAGTTTGAAAGTGCAGTATAAATCTGTAAAAATCCAAGGCCCAACGCAGACGTAAAACACTATCTTTTTACAAGGCCCAACGCAGACGTAAAACACTATCTTTTCACCGTAGTTATGTGACTGAATGGAGCTTTTGCGCCATCTCTTGTGCCATAATCCTCCTATGGCAATGATTCCGAAAGGGGGAGGTTTCTTGCATTTGAGCACACCAATATTGTTGTTCATATCTCTATTATTGGCCTCTAAATGGAGCGAGCTTGTGCACCATCTTGTGCAACTAATCTTCTTATGGGAATGATTCCTAAAGTAATCTTCTTATGGCAATGATTCCGCCAATGGCTCCTATTTTTTTAGCGTGGCAGTAGGAAATACCGTTCATATTTCTAGTATTGGCCTGTGAAATTTATGGTAGTCTGAATTGGCAACATCAACGCCTTAAAAATCCAATGCCCAAACCAAAACTAAAAACATTGTTTGTTCCCCACAGCTTAGGACAGCAGAATTCAGCTTGTAGCTTGTACACCATCTCTTGCAAATAATTTAGTCCCCACATAATTATTAATTGCTATTGTTCATATTTCTGATATTGGCATTTGAAATTTATGGCAGCCTGAATTGGTAGCATCAACGTCGTAAAAATCCAATGCCCAAACCAGACCTAAAAACATTGTTTTGTTTGTGCCTCACAGTTTAGGACAACAGAATTGAGCTTGTAACTTGTACACCATCTCTTGCAAATTATTTAGTCCCCACATAATTATTATTTAGTCCCCACATAATTATTAATTTCTATTTTCTATTGTTCATATTTCTGATATTGGCATTTGAAATTTATATCAGTCTAAATTGGCACCATCAACGCTGTAAAAATGCAACGCACAAACCAGACATAAAAACATTATTTCTGGACCTAAAAACACTGTTTGTTCACCACAATTCAAGACACCATCTCTTGCAGATTATTTGGTCTCCACTTAATTATTAATTCCCTCTGGGATATAACTATTTTAGAAATAAGAAACCTGAGATTGAAAATAAGCACAATCTAATAAGGGTTTCTAGATAACTAGTATCTTGTAATATATTAAATAATAATTTCAGAATTATTCAAAATTCTCATCTTTAAAATATGACCTTAAATCGATTATTTCCGGAACTCATTTGGTGTAATCATTAGTGTTATAATGATAAGAAGATCACAGTAAGTAACACCATATCTATTAGTGTCATGATGATTACGATTACGGATTCACTAGAAATAGATAAAAAAGAGTAGTAATACCATGAAATGATCTAATACCACTGTGGACAACCCTTTTTGAAAGAATTCCGCAGAAAGAAGACCATTTCTCCAGCGGTGGGAAGGTAGTTGCTTATGAAATGTGGAGGAAAAGTGAAATACCTGCGTGGAGTGGAAAGGACGGCATTGCTTGTGGAATGTGGAGGAAAAGTGAAATGCATGCGTGGAATGGAAAGGACGGCATTACTTGTGGAGTGGAAAGAACGGCATTGCTTGTGGAATGTGGAGGAAAAGTGAAATGCATGCGTGAAGTGGAAAGGACGGCATTGCTTGTGGAACAGACTAGCTGCTTTCAGCAATGGGGATTTTTCATAAGCTGCCTTTCAATAATGGCGGATGCCCAATCAACTGCTTGTGGTGGACAGACTTTCAGCTTGGACTTTACTATCTTAACACCCTTCATCTCTCGGCACCAAATGAAATGAGATCTGTGAAGTTCGTTCATCTATCTTTTTGGAGAAGAATGCCTGGGTCTTAATTAGTTAAAGATGGATGGCGATGGTGGCAGGTGGAAGCAAGCAGAGGCGAAGGTGGAAGCAAGCAGGAGGTGGAGTGGCAGGTGTAAGTAGGCTTTGTGGCAAGTGTAAGCAAGGAAGAATCAATAAGAATTAATATAAATGCTCAAATATTTTTAAAATCATTTAAATGTTTTTAAAATTCATTTTTATCTTGAGTCAACAAGGCTGCGATGCAAACATTGCTTTAAACGAAATATTCGGATCGTTTGATAAATAGCCATTAAGGAACTGTTTACACTGATAAGGAAAGTTTATTTTGGTTATTGGATAAATACATTGAAACTTTGGCTTTTAAAAACTTTGAGATAAACATAAATTCAAATTTTGGTTTTTAAAAACTTTGGGATAAACGCAAACTCAGTTTTTATAAACTTTGGATAAAAACCCAAATTGTAAACTTCTTTTTAAAAACTTTGGATAAAGGTAAAATTTGGTTAAAAAGTAAGTTTGACGTTTGCAATTAGATCTCAAAAACTTTGGATAAAAGCAAAACTTCTTTTAGATGAAAGCTCGACCTCTGCAATAAGACCCCCAAGTTGAATGGCCAATGAAAACAATCAAAAAATTATTTAAATGATTTTAAAATTTCACTTTTTGCTTAAAACTTTGATTAAAGCATTAGATAGCAGTTAATATTTAAAAAGTCAAATGGAATTAATTCATAGTCAAAGCGATATCGATCGCTATATACCTGCTACTTTCGGCAGGTATAATAAACTGTTCATTCAAAGAACTTCCATATGAAAAATTTTATATTCAGAGAAGTTCAACTTCACTTCATATTTCCTATTTTACATTTTATGCTTTCATGGTTTCGTTTAAATTATATCAACTTTTTTATTCTTTATTATTTTTTCAATTCACTTGACATTTTTTTCGATTCATATTTTCCTTTTTGCTTTATGGCTAATTCTTTATTTTTCAATTTTTATTTTATATGTTTTTGGTTTTATTTAGATTTGATTTGTTTTATTTATTTTTATTTTATTTAAATTTAAATGTGTTTTTTATTGATTTTTACACTTTCCAAAATGGCCGCTTTTATCCACTTTCTATGTTTCACAGATTTATGATTTTGGTAAATCTTAAAGAAAGTTTTGAATGTTTGAAATATTAAAGATTACTATTTTTATCTTTTCCATATTTTCTATTTTATATATTTATATTTTATTTATTTTCTTATTTTAAGAATTTTATAGTTTTATTATTTTATTATTATCATTATGTGTGTCTAGTTAATAGGTAAAACAAATTTGAGTTAGTAATATAATTTTGTGGGAGATTGAATATTTTTATTGTTTAAAATGTATTTTTTTTATGCATAAATAAATTCAAATTCCTAAAAAACACAAGAATATTTTCATAATAAACTAATTAATTTGGGATTCTTGAATTGATATTTTAGCTAATTTTGACTAGAAACATGTCCCTAAAAAAGTATTTTATATATTACTTAACTACACATTTTATTATTATTATTAATTATTATTATTATTATAATTAGTAAAGTAGTATTAGTATTATTATTATTATTGGAATTTATTTTTCATTATTATTTTTACTTATCAAATTACATTTATTTTAAGATTAAGAGATATTGGAAAAAATGTGGTATATCCACATATCATATAGTTGACAATGATGTTCAAACATCTTAAGATAGATTTTCCCACACCTGGTAGTTTGCATAGCATTTTCATGCCCACTCCACCGCTGCCCACCTCATTCCAAGCAAGGTGTGGAATTTATGCTTTCATGTATAAGCATGTGAAGGTATATTCACATCATTTGGATCCACATATCTCACACCATACAAATTAGACAAACAATAATGTCTCTATGAGGTTGAGAGCACAACTATAATTTTAAGTAGAGAGGGATAACTCATTACGTAATTTAGAGGAATCTACTCCAAGTTGTTGTTGTATTTAAATCATGGAGACAACTCCCTCGGTCTAGCAATACAAGGTCGATGAGTCTAGATCATATGTGTTGTGCAAATCCCCGAATTCACACTCGCAATGCTCCCTTGGTCTAGCAATACAAGGTCGATGAGTCTAGATCATATGTGTCATGCACATCCCTAAATTCACAATCGCAATGATTCTTCGCGACTGTCAGCTCTCAGTGATCATCCACATTTATCCCACACAAGGACTTTTTTCTTTTATGCTTGGAATTATATTTCACATCCCCCACAATTCATTTTAGGATAGGAATATCTTCATGCTCTCATTTTTTTTTCTCTAATCTAGAATTTTGGATCTTGTCTCTCTATTCCCTTTCATGGCACTAATTTTGTTGTAGAATTCCTTATGACTACCTATTTTCAATTTTGATTCTCTCTCTCTACTATTAGTCTCTACAGCCTACCATTCTCTAGTTTCACACTCTTAGCACTTTGTTCCCCCCTCTTATAAGTTTCTATTCACTGAGCTCCCATCTCTTGCAGCATGCCTCGCCTGCCTCTTCCTTTTCCATCATTTGTCGGTGTAACATCAATCCTCATGTGAGAAGCCACATGGGAAGGAGAAAATAACCTCCCTCTCCAATACATATCCCCCCTTATTGTAGGAACTTGTGGTGAAGCGTCCATTAGTGTTGGAATGGACCGATATCAATGCATTATTCAAGAAGTCTTGCAATGCGCCATTGCTAATATAGAAGGGTATGTCAGATAGGTGAGGAGATTAGTTTTATATCACCATGTTGAGTGAGAAACCTTAGATTTATTTCTCAACATAGGGAATTCCACTAGAGTAGGGACATTTTTCTACATATGGACAATCAATGTCTACTTGCATGTTAAAAAATTCATGTGTCAGGTGCTACTCATCTGCATATTAGAAATCAATGAAAAGATGGAAAATATGGATTAAAAAATCAATCAATTTTTGAAACAAATATCAGGTACCATAAGGAAATTTTAGATACCATTCTACCACAATGAGACATAGGAAATGACTCTCCCTTTTTAGATTAAGCATAGAACCTAGTACCATGGAAACACACTTAGCATATTTTTTTCTCTACTAGTTTAATATGTGGTCTTGCATTTTGGTAAATGTATTTTTGTCTATGTTAAGCCCACTCTCTCTATATTTGGTTCAAACTCTAAGATCCACTCATCAGAAACATTGAGGATGATCTAAAAAAATTGTCTTACTTTACTAGTTTGGTCTCCCTAGCTACAAACTAGAAAAGTCCACTTATAATGATCAAAATTTGTTTTCTATGCATTAATATAAAACAACTCAACACACACACACACACACACACACACACACACACACACACACACACACACTATGAATGAAAGAGGAATGTAATATTTGGTTTGATGTTTTTTTTTTTAATTTTAAATAGACAAAGTCCCTCTTATTATTAAAATTTGAATGATTAATTTTATTTTCATTTAAATACTGATCTTATAGTCATAAATGGGTTGTTAATAGAATTTCCAATATTAACGTTTTTATATTTGTAAATTAATCTTTATATTTTCACTATTCTTAATACAACTATAAAATTACCATTTTTTTGACAGTATAATTTTGAAACACAATATGTACATCATATAAATCAAAAGTAAATTAAAATATTTATCCAAATATATCAACCATATTTATCAACATAATAATCATAATTGTTATTTATATTAAACATAAAAAAATAAAAAATCTCATTAAACTATTTATTGATTTAACCTAAAAAAAAATTAACTTATGGAAAAGTGTTGCATAAATTTCAATAATTAAAAAAAAAAACTAAATAATAGAAGAGCAGCCCATTGGGATGAATTACATAAATAAGAAACTACAAACTAATTAACTTAGGGAAAGGTGTTACATAAATTTCAATAATTTTCTTTTTAAAAAGCTAAATAATAAAAGCGCGGTCCAAGGGGAGGAATTACATAAAGAAGCAACTACAAATAAATTACAGTCAATTAAAAGTATGTAAAGCAATTATAATAGTATTTTTTTCATTGGGTGTGATTCACACTACTATATAAAGGGGCGTTTTAAGACAATATTTGAGACAATTTTTGGGTAAATTGTTTCAACTTGAGAAAAAAAAGAATTTGTGTATTGTCTTAAACATTGTCTTTAAGTGGGTGTCACAAAAATTATTGTGTTAAAGATTATTGTCTTAAAAAATATTGTCTTAAAGATTATTGTCTTAAAGAATTGTCTCTATAAAGAAAATATATAACACAAGCATTACAGTCTCTTAAGAGACAATTTCATTTTTGTCTCTCTAGAGAGAACACTCAGATTAGAGACAATATGATTTTAATACTAGGTATTGTCTTTCTAGAGAATAAATTTTTTATTTAAAGATCAGTTTTGTCTCTCTAGAGACAATATAAAACAATGAATCCATAAATATCTCACTGTTGAAATATATCTATATAAAAACAATTTAATCAAAAATAAACTAGAAAATCGTTGATTAATTCATGTTAGTGCAGAGTGGAATAGAACCACCAAACTCCTGCTTATAAAGCAGCTGCTCTTCCATTGAGCTAGCACACTTTAAAGAATTACGTGAAGAGTTATGACAATCCTAAATACTACATTTATAGTCATTGATATATATATAATATATTATATATATATATATATATATATATATATATATATATAATATATATATAATATATATTATATTTGAGACACATGATCTATAATCTTTATAAAAACTATAATCATGCAAACCCTATCTTTAACTTACTAAACGTAGCAATTTAGCCAAAAAGTGCAAAGAGAGGCGGATTATATCTCTAGCAAAAAAATTCAAAATCTTATATTAGTATACAGTTAAATGTTCATGTATACAAGTTATCTTGCTACAGTTGCATATCCCCCTGTTGGGATTTCATTCCATGTTAAGACTTCCTTTTCTTCTTCTTCTTCTCTACACATGTATGTGTCCATTATTATGTATATGCACCCATATAAAATTTTATAACAAAATTTCTTGATTTCCAAACGTAAGATAAACAAAATTATGATTTGTGAATCCATAATTTGTGACTGAATCATTATGAAAGCAAAATAAATGAAATGGTGTGGATATATTCTCTTCTACCTTTACAATCAATTCTCCCTACTTAAAATTTAATAGACCTGGAATATGTTTTTCCTTTGAATTTTCAGCTGGATGGATTCATGGCTCCATCCTAGATCCACAATTATTTGGGGCCCCCTATGGCTTGGGAGTTCCACACCAACCATTGTTTATGACAGTGAAGATTATTGATGATCAAGAACATGTGATAAAATGTCATCTATGTCACTACTAAATGCAAATATATATCATGACAATGAAAAAAATAACAAGTTTCTTGTTAAAGAAGTGGACGTTGATTATAAAATTGAGAGGATGACATAATGGAAGACAAGCTACTCTTCAGTAGCCAGTGCAAAGAAACCATGGAACGCACTGAACAATATAGATAATCATAACATGTGAAAAGTTGCAGACTATGAACTGTAAAGCAAAAGGTCAAAGAACTCCTTACCACAATTGCTCCAGTAGGATCTGTCCACCAGTATAGAGTATTTGCAAGAATAGAAGAAATTAGACCAATTATGTTGGTGATCATATCAAAGAAATGATCTTGAGAATATGCCTTCACAATCTCATTAGTAAAACATCAACAATACATTACGGGGAAAAACTTCAGAAATGTAATTGAAACCATAATTCCAACCACCCAATTCCATTTGTCACCATCTAAAGATAAACCATGCTCCCGTGGAAATTTGGAAATAGATTTGAATAAAGTTAACTCCTTGTATGAAAATGGGAAAAATAGTCTGTCTCACAAAATACAATATACAAAATTCTAACCATAAGGTACATGATAGAGCAATCAACTATATGAAATGAAGCATGGGGAAGCAAATCCATGGCTAATATGAGCTTAATATCATGGTAACTCTTAAGACAAGGAGTAGGATTATAGCTATGGAAAAAAACAAAATTGTAAGACTTAGCATACAAGTATGTCCCGAAAAAAGTGCATGGGTTTTTGGTGTTTGGGTGTTGCAAGCCCATGCTTCCTTTTAATTTATATTCATAAGACTAGAATTTGTGAATAAAAGGGTACTTGAAAGAGTTGATGTCAAGCTAGGAGGGTTTCTACTAATGGCAATACAAGAAAACAAGTCAGAAAGCTTTTAATCTATATTTGAAAAATAGAAAGCAATTGTGCCAGATATCAGAGAATATATAAAACCATAAATGTTGGCATTGCAAACTTAGTTTTCCTATGAGAGATTCTAGAAACTTCAAATGTAAAAAGAAAATGTCGAAATAAATATTCTAATTTGACATTCATAATGCAAAATTTACAGTATCTTACCATGCAGTCAGGCTCACCAAATCTCTCTGGTAATGAAACAACAACATGTTTGACCTACAAAATAAAGAGAATATAAATTCTATTAATGTCTAAAATGGAGCCCCAAAAAATCGTTGTTTGTAGTAAGGGAGATTATTCTTTAATGCAATTCATACATTGTACAAGTAGAAAGATAGCACAACACAGAAGCAATGAAGCAAAAGGACGAAGCCTAACTAACAAGTGCATTATGATGTTATGGCAGGAGGAGGTTGCGTGGAAAATTCACTCAACTAAAAGCTTCCAATAAGGAAGACATGAGCTGATTTGGATCTATAATATCTAAATAAAATTCCAACTAAACCAAACATGCTCACCACTTCCCATATAATTTTAGCTTCAATCTTCATGCAACATCAATTTCAGTAAGAACAAGAATGACCTCTAGTAAGTGTGTTTCAGTTTATGTAGGTTGGGTTGTGTTCTAGCAGAAGCTTCATATGGTTCTACCCCAACTAACCAAGGTTCAATTCAAAGTGTATGCACGGTTGGACATACCCAAAGTGACACATGAAAAGTATTTTTCACCGACTCAGGGAAAAATTTTCATAGTTCTTTCAAAAAAATATAAGGGGAGGGGATGCTTCAGTGTGCATTCAGGTTGGGAGGGACGCAGTGCCTCAAAAAGTAGTTGTTGTAGAGAAAAAAAAAATAAACAATACCTAAGCATGATATAAACATGGTACAAAATCTTAAGCCAATCACCTGGCCATGTGGATGCTCTCGCTTTTTAGATCATGTATATTGTGGTTGATATGCACACATAACAATCTCAAAATCTCTTGAACCATCCATTGAACATTGGTTAATATTTGAGGGCTAGTGTTTTTCTGCGAAGAATAACTACACCGTTGTATATTGGTTGTAGTGAGCTTGTATTTTTTGTTTTGGTTGTGACATTTGTTTTATTTTTCTGTATATGCTCTGTGTTTATGTACATTGTTGTAAGATTTTTTGATGCTTTGGATTACTACACTGCTTCATCACGTACCTTCAAAACAATTTGCAGAGCATCATTCAGAAACACTCAACTTTAGCTTTTCAGAAGTTACTCTTATCAATTTGGAATAAGAACACTCAACCCACATGTTCCTATCTAAGCTGAAGTGAATTTCCTCCCATCTATTCTAGGATGCACTTGCAGCTACTTCTACCTCTATATTATTTACATTATGTAGGAAATGTAGAAAATCGGAAGCCATTTCCACTGAAAGGACGAGGATAAATGTAGTTCAATATTGTACTTAGTGGAAGACTTGCAAGTTGTTGAGAAAATAAAAATTGAAGAAGGAAAACCCTAAAAATTGAAGGAGGAAATCCCTCTTAGATGTAAAGCGTGAGCTCAAATGAATATATTTTCAAAGAAATATTTAGCTATTTCAAATTTGTCAAAAAGGCTAAATGTTCAATGAGGAAAATGGTCACCGAAAATTAGCTTTTACTAAAAAAACTCTTCTCGAGGAAACAAAAATAAGAAATGGAACAAAAAACTAAAATCTCTTTTTCAAGAAAAACGGGAAAAACAACCAATGATTTTCAGGACCAAAGCCCCGAAATTGGTGAAGACATTTGATCTCTAAGAATCTTTGTAAATGAAAATCTATAAATATTTTTATTGTTGACACACTTGGCATATAAGTGTGGATTTTAATGGTTAAAACCGCTTATGTCGTGGAAAAGGCAAAGAACATTCTGGAACTATAAGGTGAGATAAGTTATGGAAGGATCTAAAGGGATACCCTTACCTTAGGGGTATTCCTACTATAATTTTGAAATAAGAAAAATGAATGCATAAACAAAAGCTAGTACTGTCCCATGATATTTTTGAAATTGAAAGCCTATATGATTAGCCCAAGATTGCTTTCTAGGTAAAAGCTTTGTACCCATGTATGGTTAAATGAGTTTGTGTTTCTACTTTCAGTAACAACTTCTGAAAATATCAATAAGTAAAGGCCACTCTTGCTCACTCATATCTCATGCTCGAATTTAAACTTGTGATTTTCCTTGAAGGAAAAACTTACAATAACATCTTATGAAAGTATCAATAAACAAAGGCCACTCTTGATCACTTATATATAATACTGTGATATAGTATTCAGTCATGGAACTTTGTTCATACCTACTTTGGACTGCTCCAATAACGAGATTCTTTGTCTACTATAACCCTGATTTCTCTTTGAGTAAGTAATACATCTCAGTGATATCACTTTTTCAGCACCTAATAAATCTCACTGATGTAGAAAGCCCTACAGACAAAGGACCTTTGTGGGTGAAATATCCCTTTCCTGCATTCACTGCTAGAACTAGCTCCTTCATTTCATTTTCCTCTAGACGTGAAATCTCTTCCAACTTTAAATGTGGACTCCCACATCATTCTTGTGAAAGGCATGTTTTATGCAAATGAAGGTCTGATACCTCCTTGAGAATTTCGAAGTTTGCCTTATGACACAGGATGAATTTTCAGATCATGTCTTTTAGAATTTGTTAAGGAAAAGTAAGGCAATAATTGTGGGATTCCACTTTACTCAGGCACACTTAGAAACTTGTTAAAACGATTTACTCCCATGGAAGCCAGCCTATTGTTAAAACTACCACACGACTCCTTTACCCAACCACTGATAACAGAGTTCATATGACTAAAATCCAACCACTGATAATAGAGATCATGTAACTAAAATCCTCATCATTCACAATCCATAGCAAATTTAAATTGCTCACACAAATGTTCCTCTTCTGAAAAAGGTTTTGAATGATTATCAAGGAAGTAATTGTGGGATTCGACTATAATCAGGCACATTTAGAAACTCGTTAAAATGATTTACTGCCATGGAAGTGAGGTTGTTGTTAAAACTGCCGCACTGATCCTTTACCCAACCACTGATTACAAATTTTATGTAGTTGAAATCCAACCACTGATAATAGAGTTATTGTAACTAAAATCCTTATCAACTTCATAATCCATATCAAATTGAAATTGTTCAGGCAAATATTCCTCTTTTGAAAAAGGTTCTGAATGATTATCCTCTCCATGAGATTTAACGACAGACATTTCTTGATCAACTTCGAACTTACACATCACTTAACTAACACCAATCAAGTAAATTTCTTGAAGCTACTAGATTCCTCCACTCCATGAAACTCACGAATCATCATTGCATTGATTTCTACAAGATGAATACGAGTTCCAGCTGGTTTTTTAGGAATATAGTGCACAACATCAAAACCCTTAAACAAGCCTCTCCTATCATGGTTAACTCCCATATCAATATTTATGCATCCTTAATAACATCAAACTTATAAATATATTCCAGTTCATCCTTTGAGAAAAAGAAGATTGAGGCCAATGGAGCCACTCAAAGTAAGGATCCTCTAGATTTTCTGAGAAGCAAAGATGATTATCTATACATGTAATATCAACAAATTCTTCTCCAACTTTAGCTTCAACATTTTTTTTAGGAATATAGTGCACACCATCAAAAACCATAAACAAGCCTCTCCTATCACGGGTAACTCCCGTCTCAGTATTCATGCACTTGATAACATCAAACTTTTAGTATATTCTATTTCATCCTTTGAGAAAAAGAAGCTTGAGGCCAATGGAGCCACTCAAAGTAAGGATCCTCTACATTTTCTGAGAAGCAAAGACCATGATCTATAGGTGTATTATCAATGGATTCTTCTCCAACTTGGGGACATCCTCCTACATTTTCAATATTATTCACACAAAGATTTCCTCCATGTCTATCAATATTAAGTATCCTAATACATGGTACTCGAATCCTATGTATAGCGGTTGCTAAGAAACTAGATGTTCCATGGTCACGGGCATCACAATCATGTGGGACAAACTGTTGAAATGACACAACCTTACTGACCACGAGTCTTTTATTTCTTTTCTTCTTTGTAGTCACATTACATTAAAAATTGAATGTGTTATTTTGACAAGAATAGTAGGAATAAAATTTGCAAAATTATCATGATCTAGAAGTTATATATATATCTTATTGAAATCCTACACATTAAAATGTTAATATATGCTTCAATTATATTTGAAAGTAGAAAACGTATATTGAAATAACTCTTTATATAAAGATAGGTTTTAGATAGGTTAGAGTTGTAGAAAACAGGTATCATATGAGTTGCATGATACCGTTTTCCACAACCTAACCTATCTATTACAAATCAACAAAAAATATCTAAAAAAAAGATTTATTAAAAAATTAAAACTTTCCTACTATCAAATTAATTTAAGCATATATTAACATTAATTGATAGAATCAATTCAATATATATTAAAAACTTCTTCATGACATTTTACGAATGTTCTTCCTACCGTGCTTGTCAAAATAAAATAATTCAATTTTTAATGTAATGTGACTACAAGGAAGAAAAGAAATAAGAGATAGACCGTTAGTAAAGATGCGTCATTTCAGCAGTTTGTCCCACATGATTGTGAAGCCCGTACCCATGAAACATCTAGTTTCCCAGCGACCACTATACATAGGATTGGAATACAAAATATTAGGATGCTTAATATCTGGTAACAACTTCCGAAAATGTCAATAAAAAAAGCCCACTCTTGCTCACTCATATCTGATACTTTTATTTAAACTTGTGATTTTCCTTGAAGGAAAATCTTCTAATAATAGCTTATGAAAGTATCAATAAACAAAGGCCACTCTTGCTCACTCATATTTGAGACTTTGATATAGTACTCAGTCATGGAACATTGTTCATCCTGCTTTAGGTTGCTCCAGTAGCGAGATTCCTTGTCTGGTACAACCCTGGTTTCTCTTTGAGTAACTAATACATCTCAGTGATATCACCTTTAGCACCTAATAAATCTCTTTGGTGTAGAGAGCGCTGGAGACAAAGGGCCTTTATGGTTCAAAGAGCCCTTTTCTGCATTCACCCCTAGAACTAGCTCTTGCATTTCATTTTCATCTAGGCATGAAATCTATTCCACCTTTGAAGGTGGACTCAGACATCATTCTTGGGGAAGGGCAGTTTGATGAAAATGAAGATTTGATACCTCCTTGAGAATTTCTGAGTGTGCCATATGACACAAGATAGATTTGTAGATCATGTCTTTCAGAATTTGTTAAGGAAAAACAAGGAAATAATTGTGGGATTCCACTATACTCATGCACATTTAGAAACTTGTTAAAAAAATTTACTCCCATGGGAGCCAGCCTGTTGATAAAACTGCAACATAAATCCTTTACACAACCACTGATAATAGAGTTCGTGTAACTAAAATCCAACCACTGATAATAGAGGTCATGTAATTGAAGTCCTCGTCATTCACAATTCCACTCTGGCTTTAGGAAATGCTTGGGAGAAAACATATGCTAATTATTCATGTTTAGAAACACAAATAATCTACGGACGTTAAAAAAACTCCTCAGAGCGAAATCCTTCTTTAAAAATCAAAGGCTTAGTTAGGTGCTTTTAGGTGGCTTCATAGTAATACTAGACTCATTTTTACAATAATGTTGTAGAATTTGTGATTTCAATGATGAAAATGACTCAATTTTTTTTTGTCCATGTTGTGTACTTTGTTTCTTGGAACTGTTGACATGTATAGGGTCAATAGGTCCTTTATCCAACTATCCTCGTGTAAGACTCTCTTCTTCTAGCTGTGTGCCATGTGCCCTCTTGTTGACCCAATGCTACTCTCATGTGTACCAATGTTGTCACATAACTCCAATGATCCTCTTGAAAATATATGTGTTTGTGTCCATCACGAACTCCTATGAATTATTATCCTCAACCCAAGTATCCTCAAGTCAAGGTCCAACATCCAAGGTATATGAATGACCCCAAGCTCCAAGGGTCTATGCCCAATGATTCTCCTCCTAGGTAGGCACCTCCATTGATTGAGCAATAGATTCTCCATTGTAGTATGTTGATTAGGGTGACAACCCCCTTGAGAGGGGTACCATGCCAGTACCCTAACCAAAGTCATCCACCCAAACTAAGCC
Source organism: Pinus taeda (assembly GCA_000404065.3). Classification (NCBI taxonomy): domain Eukaryota; kingdom Viridiplantae; phylum Streptophyta; class Pinopsida; order Pinales; family Pinaceae; genus Pinus; species Pinus taeda. The sequence continues at coordinate 212,332 of APFE030197650.1, read as the reverse complement.
TTTCAAATGTCCATGAACCATTGCCAAGGGGCTAGGAGACAATGCTATGTTTTCAAGGTGAAAACACTTGGTGTAACCCCAAAAGCTAACATGCAATATGTAAATTAAAAACATATGACTCTTCTTCTTTTTATCCATAAGGAACGTTTTTGGATCTGAATTATATATATCTGAAAAATGCGTGTTCTTATCAACTAAGAAACCCATGTTTCTCATTAGCAATTAAACTAGCATACAAGGCTACATTCTAGGAGCTATAAATTTACAGATGATCTTATGAATGGTGTTGCTAGTGAAATTGGTGTAAATATACTACAATATGAAAATTTTTCCCTTTGAAATTAAAGCAATGAAAGTTGAGTTTACGAGACATGTAATTTTTCCTTTTATACCTGATTATTCCATTTGTTCCATAAAATCCATCTTTACTATCTAGGATGGTAGAAATATATGCAGGAAACATCTGATATTAGTGCTTTCTTCTTTTCTTTTTGTAGAAGATAGGCTCTTCTCTCTCCTCCTAAGAAATAGGCTTCAACAGAAAATCCTTTAGTTCTTGGTTTATGAATCTACGAATGCTAGCAAGTAAGGAAGAAGCATCTTTGCTTCCAAAATCCCGACACATTATTTCCCATCAAATTAGAGAAGAAATGAATCGTTGAACCTTTATTCTCATTTTCTCCTACCTAATCCAGCTTCCAAATTTATCGTGTGGATACCACTAATGCTCTTCTAACTTGCAGTTGTTTTTGGAAGAATTTGATATTTCTGTCCCCATCATTCAAGATTTAATTCTCCATTCTGATTCCTATCTGCCACATATATCTTCCTATTCCCTTTATGCTCACTCTTCTTCTATCTAGAATGATTCTGTTAGTCTTCCCAACATTGTATCCTTGATGTATTCTAATCTTTTATTGATGCTCTTTCTTAATTGAATTGGCTTCTTTCCACTTTGCTTTTGACCAAAATTTTGATTTGTTTATAATATTGGTTAATTTTATTTCCATCCTAAACAATGCTGACCCTTCTAGTTCTTTCTTCTACGATCAATTTAGCATTTGTAAGCAAACTTGATCTTTCTGAAGAGTCAGACACATTTTGAATTGACCTAGTCTCTATTTTGGGGAGGGTTGTAACCCAAATGAATTGGCAATTGATTTGATTTAGTATCTTGATAGGATACATGATTCTAAATTTAACCTACTTGAGACAAGATTCTCTTAACTAAAGGCTGATTATGCTTTTCACTACATAGTTAAGACTTTTTCTTCTATTTTGTAATATATATATATATATACTTTCTGTTGGTTTAACATCTTTAATTTCCTATGTTCATAAATGATTATGTTTCTTCTCTAAACGGTTTTTTAATCCTTGTCATTCCTTTTTCTTCATTATCATCAATAGTATTTTAGGATCTGTAGATTCCATCCAAGTCCCTACGCTTATTGAGATCCATGTCTTTGAAAAGAGTGTCCCACAATTGACCTTTTTCCAAGGAAATAGTTTGGACATTAAGGGGTTTTTAATTCTTAAGGTTATCGAGATCCCTATCTTGGAAGAGAGTGTCCCACAGTTGGCCTTTTCCAAGGAAAGATTTTGGACATTAAGGAGTTTTTATGTATGATTCTCTCGAGAAATTGTGTTCCTACAATTTATAATTCCTCAATCTTCACATTCCAACAACACCTTGGAATTACTTGTGGTAAATATTCTAATCATCATGAATTTGTAGGCATCACAAGATTGTTTTGTATCAAATTGGGCTTAGCATTCCTACGTTTTATTTGTTATGGTTTCATGATGAACCCAAGGTAACTAAATGAGATGTAGTGTTTAGAACACCTTTAAACAATGAAGTACATCTAGGTAATATCATCCCAATGAGAAAAATGCATTATGTGTAATGTGCATGTCAAATGAAACTAGAGCCTTACAAATTAAGGTTACCCATAAAACCCCAAAGGGTGGGATTGCAATAAACCGAAAATGGATTGATCAAGAAATCCTAAAGGTCTAATAAACCCCTCAGGTTGGGTTTACATTAAATATTCTCATATCCTCCCTTAAACACAACTTGGAGGAGCTATGAAGGTGGCATTATATTAACAATGTTTCATAATAATAATTTCATGTAGTTAACATTAGTATTGAAACCTTTCCTATACCTTTTTTTAGAGAAATCACATCTCCCACCATTTCCACCCTTAACATAGTGAGGTTGAGATTATTGATAGTGAAAATCCACCACACCATAATGAGGTGCAACATAAAAGTTACATTCGCACACCTCTACCCAGTCCTCTTTGGAACATAATGAAGCAATCTCATACAACAGGGCTTACAATTAAGAGTTATTTATAACTTGAACCTCCAATCTCCATAACCTAAGGTGCAACAAGAGCCTATGCAGAAATGGTCAGAACAGGTTTCCCAAAAATCTCTATTAAGAATAGTGTCCAAAATCATAGTTCTATCAAGTTATCAACTAAGAAATCTCAATCATGTAACCTGCAATCATAAATTCTCCCAAATCATGCAAGAAGAGCATCAACCAAAGCAAAGTGTAGAGCCATCTAAGATAGTAAAAAATTAACATTCTTTGCTCAAAAGCTCTTTTTGGTTTTTAGCGTATAAAAGAAGGTAGTTTCTTGGTTTGCTGCTAATATGAGTAGTACCTAGGCCTTCAGTGGCTTCTTCTTTTAATTTTCCCTATTTTCTTATCATGAAACAAATCTATATTTTTTTGTTGACTAGTCATACAAAAATTGGGTTCTTGACAAGATCAAGTTCAGTTTTTACATGCAAACAAGCTCAATAAAATTCCTCTCTAAACATAGATAAAAGGATCACTACAATCAATAAGGCTCACATACAACGGCTTGAATCAATTCTTTATTGCATGGCATAACATGCCAACATAATAACAAGAGAAATCAATAGGAGTAAAGAGATATTTATGAATGTATAATTTATTATACACTTTTTTATGAAGTTCTTTGGTGCTTGTACAAATGTTGCCATGACCACTCATCAGCCCAACCCACAACCAATCCTGATAGTTGGAATTGGAACACAATTCTTCCTCCTATGCCTCTTCTACACAGATCTATAAGCATCATTGCTAACATACTAAGAATTTAGATTCTCAGATCCTCTTCTCTATGATGACGATTTTTGCAAGGAAAATAGTAGTGTTCTTGGTAAATAGATGATGCAAAATGTAATCACCCCCCAAACAAAGGTATATGTTGTCCATTCAAATCAACAGAACTTTCGTTTGTCTCCAGCTTAGGCATATACTATCATCAATTAGATCGTTAGTAAGGGGAAGTTTGCATTCTGCAACTCAGCATAATTATCTTTAGAAACAACCAAAACAATGAGTACAAAATAATGTTCTTGCAAATCAATGTAAAATGGCCTCCATCTGGCAATGGAGTCTGAGTATATCTAGGTCATGCTCTAAGCAGTCTGATCTTAAGCTCAAGAGGGATAACCATACCCTATCCATTCTTCCCAAGTTCAACACCTGTATAACCCATCTGGCACAACCTCTCGGATTCAATATCCCTAATATTTTTCTCAAATTCAACGTAAACCAGGTCATTAGTAGCTAACAAAGCATGGGAAGAAGCCACTTTATCAATACCATCATTCTCACAAGCATCATCCCTATTTATCTCTATTAAAAACAAATAAATTCAAACAAGTCACTAAACACCTTTATAAAAGGATATATATTTTGCACTATAAACCTTTTAACAATAAATTCATTGAATCCTTCCACCCTTTGATTCTAGGTTGGACAATTACCATTCTATAATTCTTACCAACTAACTCTTCACAAATATTGGTCTAGTATGATTTTGAGTGAAAATGTACGGGCCTTTCCTTTAAACTAAAGCAACAATATATATAGAAACTTAACTTATAGGAATGAGTTTTCTTCAAGAGTTTGAAGGGAGTTAGGGCATATTGTTGAGACTGGCTACTTTTGTCGATACACGAACATATCGCTTATGAATGGAAAATAATATATGCTCTGATTTCGATTTACTACTTAACACAGGTAGTGCCTCCACGTGATCAATAGACACCTCCCAGGCTTTAGATCAGATTATCATTAGACTTAATTGACTTTAACATGTAGATGCACTAGAATTATGTTGCTATTGATGCAAACAAGCAAGCCAATACTCCATTTCTTATGCTTCAGTTGACTCTTCCATTGTTGTCAACACGAAACTTCCTTCACTTTTCACCAACAACTCTTAACAACACTTTTGTACTGGCTGGAAAGTCACTAGTCAATTGACCACTTCAACGATTTAGTGTTTTTTCCAAGAAAAATATTGTATATTTTCTATTTGAAGTAGAAATCAAAATATTGTGCGTTATGATAAGTCTCCTTTCAGACTACTTCTAGGTTATCATCAAATTCTGAAAAACGTCATTCTAATAAACAATGACATCAAAAGGACATTTCCAGCTATAGTACTAACATTAGAAACAACCCAAAGTAATATCTTAAAATTGCTTGTAAATTTCCTTTAAATTTTAAAACAATACTTCTTGGAAAGCTGACACCAAAATACCCTCTTTGAATTCGTTTCTGTGAAAATCCCTTCATTGACTGCATTATCCTACTTTCTTCATGACGGATTTGAATCTTATGAAAAGCCCCCTCATTAGACACTTGTCAAATCATGCAAACCAGACATGATAGTAAGTTAATACACCAATTTCTCCCCTGTCATTCTTTCCTCACACTAGTGCAGGTGGTTCATAAGTGTGCAATGGAGGAGTTTGACACTGCATGTGGATTTATTTGGCTAGGCATTGGGATGGGGACTCATTATTTCCATTTTTATGGACTTTGTTTTTCACTCCAAGCGTGATTTTTGTTTGGTTTGGAATTGGAATTCTATTTGAGTTATTTACTTCATTCCAGGATTTGGCTTCCAATGTGATAGAGACTAATGGTTTTTTGTTTGTTTATAGTGCTAGGGTGGTGGCAACGACTCACTGCCACTATAGCAATTTTTGTTGTGTTTTGTTTGAGCTTAATGAGGTGAACAGAGGAGTGACGTGGTGTGGAAAGAAGATTGTGCTAAGTGGAGGCATAACGTAGTGTGACAAATTATACCATTTGTTGGGATAAATGGAATGAATATTTTGAGAACCAAGTTTAGAAGAAAAATTGTGTGAGGGATTTCTCTATAGTGAACACAAAGGCATATGTTGGAAATTGGGGAATGGAAGAAAGAAGTTGAAGCATTAACAAGGATTGAACACATGAAACCTTTGGAGTTCAATGTTCAACTAATATCTCTATAGTTTCTTGTTGGAAGAATTTTGGTCCATATTGATTTTCCTCTAGAAGTTGTTTCATATTCCACCTAAAGACTCAAGCCCAACTATGGAACTGTCCATCTTTCATGGCCACTTTTATGCTTTGTAGGATACCCTTAGAGAAAGTTCTTGTGATACTTTGTTGCTTTACATCACTGGCAGAGGCTGAGAGGAGGACAATAACAATTCCTTGACCTTTATCCTCTCTATCATCTTAACTCTAGAAGGCTTGTAGATCAATACAACCACAAACACAATTGGAGGTACATTTTTAATAATAAAAAATTGCAGGCCATAGGTAGAATGGAGTAAAGAGTTGCCCAAGAATTGGTGCATTTGGTGTGTAATTTTAATGCCTGGTTTGTGTTGGGTTGTTTTCAACAAAGTTGGAGTAAAGTATTAATTGCTTCTACTATCTTACTCTAAGTTTACAGAATGTGGATTGTTGATCCATTCAGTTTAATTAGAATTGCTTTTGTTATAACTATTGTGCATTGCAAGATCTATGTTGTTTTGTTGCTCTTTTCTCTATTATATATGAGAATGCAACAGATTTTATAAAGAAGCCAATTTCTTAACATGCAAATTAAAAGAAACCATTGTTGAAGAATCCCATCTTGCTAGAAATGAATAAACACATAAAACAAGACCTAGAAAAAGGGCCAAAGATCTTTAGCAAGAATTCGATGTGTTCCTAGAGGTTTTTTTTCATCCTGGAATTTTTTGGCTATTCTCTAGCTGAAGATCCCTATAGTCATTTTACATGGAACATTCCATGGGCCACAATACAGCCTCTTGGTACTCCTTAGCGGGTACAATTTTAAAAAATCTCAAGCCTGTTTCAATGCCAATAGTTGTAGCTCACATAAGATTTTCCAGGATTTTTCTCATACACATTTTGTTATTGTTGCAGGGGATTTTAGTAAATGGACAATTTCTTGGACCCCAGATTGATAGCTTCACAAGTGATAACATCTATGTGAATGTATTTGACAACCTAGATCAAGCTTTCTTATTAACTTAGCAAATTCTTTGGGTTCTATCTTTGTGGATTGGCTTATTGAGTTTCATGGATTTCTTTGGTGATTTGCAATATTGCACTGAGGTCTTTAAACAAGTTTTGGTATAGGAGTGGCATCCAACAATGGATAAATTCGTGGCAAGATGGAGTACCTGGCACAAACTGTGCCATACCAAGGGAAAAATTTACTTATCCAACAATGAATAAATTCGTGGCAAGATGGAGTACCTGGCACAAACTGTGCCATACCAAGGGAAAAATTTACTTACAAGTTCCAGGTGAAGGACCAGATAGGTAGCTACCATTACTTTCCATCATTGTATTTACAGAAATATGCAGGGGGATTTGGAGGACTAAATATAGCTAGCAGGGTCCTGATCGCTATTCCATTCACTCCACCTGATGGTGATATCACTATGCTTTTGGGTGACTGGTACAAAACCAAATCTTTAATAAGTTATTAATCCATCCCTGGAACATGTATATCTCTTGAAATTAAAGGGACTAGGTATGTTCAACTTTATCTTGTCCACTAGAATGTTCTCTTGCAATGCATCAATCTAACCATATTCTATCTTTGGGAAGATCCTTAGAAGAACGCTTGATGTGGGAAGATCTATTGGTAATCCTGATGTTATTCACATTCATGGTCGTGGGCTTCCAAATGAAATAGCAATTATAGTAAATCAAGGTACTTATCACTAATCTCTATCATAAGGTAGTTTGGTAAATTTAGTACAAGTGCTTCTAGCCTTTTAATGATTCACAAGATCTAGTTTATTTTTATTTTATCTAATGGATGTTGAATCCATTGCTTCTTCTCTTGAGATGTATCTAAAATGACCTATATGTTAATCTGTAGGGAAAACATACCACCTCCAAATTTCAAATCTGGGATTGTCATCATCTTTGAAATTTAGGATTCATGGTCAAAAATTGAAGCTTGTGGAGGTAGAAGGGTGTCACATCATTCAAAATGTCTATCATTCTCTTGACATTCATGTTGGCCAGTCATAATCTCTTCTGGTCACTGCGGATGAACCACCTCAGGACTATTACATTGTTGCATTTACTTGTTTCAAAAGCCCTGTTATTTTTAAATTGGCATTTTACGCTACAACAATTCCTAGAAGCAAGTTTCTAGAGCAATTCCAGGGGGTCCAACAACCGAGATTGATTGGTCTATGAACCAGGCTAGAACCATCAAGTTTGGTTCTTTCCCTGATGACTTTGGTTTTAGCATAATCCATGTGTGAGATAATTTTATAGATTTTATAGATAATTAGATAAATGAATGTATATCTATATAATTGATAATGTTTTACGATTACCATAAAATATGGATAAAATATCATCATAGAAATTGGGGATAGCTATTAAAAATAAATTTCAAAGAATAGTTAATGGTTTTTTGGTTTGAGTAGTTGGGATTATGGCTTTGCATCTGATCTATCTAGCTTCAAGTCTCTTGAAGCATGTTTTAGACTGTATGGTTTAAGTTAGGTTCAAGAAGGAAAAATCCCCCAAAGAATCTCAGCTAAAGAAAGTTGAATTTTAAAATATCTAGTAGTTTGTACCTATCCCATATAATCAACTTCTCAAAATTTGAATCGCTAATGTTGTCCAGATGGAGCTTGCAAGCTAGTGTGGCTCGACCAAATGCATAAGTATATTTCCACTACAAGAAAATAAACATTACTTAAACAATAATCCTCTCAAACTAAGCTCCCATCGTTGCGGGAAAAAAATGTTCTGTAGTGAATGGTGTTTCCTACGTGCATTCCAAAACACCATTGGAGCTTGCAAATTATTACAACCTAAGTAGAGTGTTTTTCACTGGTGCATTCCTGATAATCCCAATGTTACATTATCTTCTCACAAGGTGACGGTTGTGCTCAATGTGGAACTACGTGCTTTCGTTGAGATTTCGAGAAGAAAATACAAAGGGTCGTGACCAATTTCCAGTGTAAATCACTACGTTAGAGGGTAATTTAGAAGTATTGTGGAGCTTATGTGTTGAGGAGCTGTGTCCAAGACTACAAAGTGTAGTCAAGGTCTGAGAAGGAGAACAAGTAGAAAAGTTTGAGGATTTTCCCACTATAATAGGGCTAAGATTTTACAAATCCTAGTCAAGCCCTTAATACCTAAATCCTACAAATTAGGTATGGAAGTGGCAAAAACCTTCAACAGAGTACATTTATTCATAAACCCTACAAAACCTAGATTTAAAATACATTCCTCTATTTGGTTAGGGTTCCCTAACTAGGTTCTTAAGGGATTTGGAGGTGAACTAGATATCTTGGTCCTGTAATTGATCCATACATTTAAAAAAAATTAATTGTTTTACGTGTTTGAGGAGAGAAAATGAGAGAAAGAAGGAGTGCACGGGACTTGAGCTTTTGGTATTTTTGCGTGAACACTTCATTTCGAACTATGTGACCCATGGATGTTGAAAGTAAATCCCGTGGCCTTGCTAGCATTGTCATGGTGAGGAGGGGCAAGAGTTACTATGGCTCCTAGCAATCTCTACAATTCTCTCCATTTTTCCCTTTGGTTATGTGCTCCTCTATGTCAAATTAATAGTTATTATGGCTCCTGGAAATCTCCACACTGCTATCCAATTTTTCCCTAGGGTTATGGGTTCCTTCCAGACTCTGTGCCCCATGGATGCTCAGTGTAAATCCTGTCATCCTGCTGGCAGTGTTGTGGTGAGGAGGGGCAACAATTATTGTTCGAAACTCTGCGCCTCATGGATTCTAAGAGTAAATATCGTAGCCCCACTAGCAGTGTCATGGTGAGGAGAGGAAACAATTACTATGGATCCTGGAAATATCCACATTGCTTTCCATTTTTTCCCTTTGGTTGTAGGCTCCTCTTTATGAATCAATAGTTACTGTGGCTCCTGGAAATCTCCACACAACTCTCCATTTTTTCCCTTTATTTATGGGCTCCTTCCAGACTTTGTGCCCCATGGATGCTAAGAGTAAATCCTGTGGCCCCACTAGCAATGTCGTGGTGAGGAGGGGCAATAGTTACTGTTTCCACACTACTCTCCATTCTTTCTCTTTGGTTATGGGCTCCTCTCTACCAAATCAATTGAGCTAGTAGAAAGAATACGAAATCCAATGGGGTATGGGAAACTTGTGTGTAGTACACAAATTGTTGAGTAGGAAAATACTTTTAGGTGATTGAAAAAGAGTTGGAAACAAAACAACTATTGTTCATGCAAAATATATAAAGGGTGTTAGAGGGTGAAATGTATAGAGTTATAATTGGTTCTCATCCAGAAGAATTAAATTTTTTTAGATTGTATCTTTTATATCCATTATTATTATGGTGAAGGTTAATACATATTTAATATTAAGATAATGTGCATACATTATTAATCAATTATAGGAAAATACATTTAGGTGATTTGAAAAAGAGTTTGAAACAAAGTAATTTTTTATTGTACAAAATATATAAAGGGTGTTAAAGTTTTAATTGGTTCTCATTTAGAAGAATTAGATTTTTTCCTATTGCATTTTTTATATCCATTACTATTAGAGCAAAGGTTAGTGCATATTTAATATTAAAATTTATATTTAAGGAGTGAAAATATTGTTAGGAGGATGTGTGATGTTTATGGTGACATTTTATATATCTATTACTATTATGGCAAAGTTCAATGCAGATTTAATATTAATATTTATATGTAAGGAGTGAAAATATTGTTAAGAGGATGTATTATGTTTAGGGTGACATAAGATCTCTAAGCACCAATAAAATAAATGTATGCAATATCACATAGTAGTGTGAGAGATCATGTTGGGATGAAGATGCTTTTGACAAAGCGTGTTGTCCTTATTTTTTGCGATCATCTTCATTAATAGTTCCTCTATGTGATCTTATTAATATCTTCACCTATGGAATGATATGTTTATATTTTTAGCACAAGACAAACTAGATAAAGTGATGATTGGCATTGATTTTCATCACTTATAATTCATTAATATATCACAAAAAAAGGCCCTTTTCATCCTCACCCACTTCTCTAATGATTTTTCATAGAAAAACATAAAATATTGACTATTGGTTGTCATAATATATCTAAAGGATCTAATATGTAATTCATTTTAAAATAGCTAACTATATGGAAGAGCCCATTTACCTTCAAGCCTAAGATATTTGTTGAAGAAAAAGTTTCATATGGAGGGCCATGACAATGGACTACTTCCATTTGGTACAAGATATAATATCTATATTAGTACAAATTTGGGTGTTAATTTAATTTAGTCTATGTTGGGATATATGGTTCACCATATCATAGGAGAAACTCCTAAGAAAATTAGGGTATAAGGCAAAGATCACACACAAGGTCCAAGGTTTCTTAACTTCATGGTCTCATTTGGATGCCATTTCCATGCTCAATTGAATACTTATATTAATAAATGACAACCACTAAACTAATGTGATAATGTATTTGGAATTTCCTTGCAGAAAAAATAACTTATTGTTTGCCCCTTTTCCGTAGAGAAAGTAGACTTCTTTCTCCTAACTTAACCAAAAAAAAAATGTATAATTTAAATGCAAATATGATAATAACCAACCTTAATTTGATTTTTTCTCTTTATATGGTGTCACTTGTGTAATTTGAATTGATATATTAAATTTATTGAAGTTCCTTTACAAATCCTAATAGGTAAAACTAGTGGACTACAATTCCAATATAAACAAATATCGTTCCACTTTGGAGATTTTTATATTTAGAAGTCATTAATAAATGTTAGTGCTTGATATGTTTCTCTAAAAAGGAACCTATTGGACTAAATCGAAAAGCAAAATGCATTCAGGTATATATACAAGGTATGTGTATGATATCTACATACCCATAACTCACATGGATAGGCTAGTATTCTATGGTCTATTATGCTAGATGATTGATTAATGATTAAGCTTATTATTAGCGTTAACATTGATTAACATTGACTATGATTTCAAGTATAAAATTATGAATAATTTAATATTAGATTAATTTTTGCCCTCTCATGACTCTTTGACTTGATTAAATAACTAAAATTATTTAATTATTTATCATGTATTAATTCTTATTATTTGGTCGGGTGGGGGGGTGTTATAGACATATCTGGGCACTGCAACCCCAATCACATATGTCCATAAACCAAGGGCTTCTGAGTCCCTAAAAGTTTTGCTTCATGCCCTAAAGGAACAAGGTCAGCTGATTACATCATCTCCCAGAAGTTCTCCACAGAAAACTACTTAGAACAAGTCAAAACTGGACCATACAGACTGCCCACTGCGGAGGTTCTGATGCATCTCACCTGCTAAGCATAAAAAGTGCGATGCATACTAGAAAGCCCTTTTATAGGGTGCGATGGGCGAGAGTAGACAAATGGTAGGGATAGTTTGCAAGGTGGATGGTCATGGAATCCTCCAGAAACTTTTCCTGTGACACTTGCCTCTCTGAATTCGCCTAGGGTTGAGTAAGAGATCATAAATCTCCAATTGGAATCAAGAACTATTAGAGAGAGGACACTAATCAAAATCCCAGAAGCTGACTCACCCCCTGCAATCATCTATATATGGATCCCTCATCCCAGAGATCTAGAGGTTGGAATCTTCTATCTTGTAAGGAAGTGTTGTTGGTTTCCTGGTGCAATATCATAGTGTTGGGTGATCTAATATTTTCATGAGGTGAAGAAGGGTTTCATGCTGGGAGGATGACGTTGGGTTAGATCAATGTGTTGTAATCCTCTCTTCTAACCTCTATATCAATAAAGCTATTCGATTTTTCCTCCATATTCTTGTATGATTAGCTGATATATGCATGTATATGGTAAATATATATCTGGACCTATATTGTTTATGACTGTAGATATCTACACTTTCAAGGTACTCTTTGAAGTGGAGCAGTCAAGGGAAGAGTGGCAAACATTCGTCAAAGTGGAGAAGGAACAAGCAGAGAACCAAGTGAAAGATCAAGGTTGGTATTCTTTGCTCCTCTCCTGTCTACTTCTCATAAAGGAAAGCGAAAGTAACTTTAATCTATTTGTTTCTAAGATAGCTACCCGTTTTAGTGGGACTAGCAGCTCTGCATAGACACTAGATTTCCTGATAACAAAATGGTGACTCCATTGGGGAGCAACTAGTTTTTTTGCTTGCTTGTCTATATTTGTTTATTTTATAAAATTACAGACAGAGCTTGAAGTCAAGCCAGCTAGCCTTCGAACTACCTTTTCTATGCAAGTGCAAAGTAGATCAATGTTGCTTCAATCTATCTCTTGGTTTTGTTTATAAACTGAACAATCGGTTTGCAAACATCCTAATTGCCTTGGTGGTGGCTCTAGTAACGTCATTCGATTAGCCCCTGTGATTTCTATTTACTAACTATCATCAACTCGGTCTAAATCCCTGAGCTAAGCTACAAAATGTGACCAAAAACCAAGTTGAAGTCTCGTCCCTGGACCATTGCACCTTCTCCTCTTGCAAATCTGGATGCATCACACCTCCCGTGTGCAGTAGGTGTGCTGCTTCGTACTTTCCCTGTGTTACAGGTGTGTTGATCAGACAAGACCTCTTTTGCTTCCAGATTTTGGTTTCTTATTCACTCTCGTCTGTTTTATTCAAGAGTTTTGATGTCTATGATTAGTATACCTCTGTGGAAACTCCCTTCTTTTGCATGATTCAGCCTCCATAGTACAAAGAACTGTAAATGTTTTTATGTATTGTTCACCATTTACAGTCCTCTTTTACAAAGAAGTAGCATAATCAAATTGTCGTCTTTTGATTTGAAAGTGTCACGATTGTCATTTTTAGTCAAATAAAAGGATTCTATTGTTCTTCATGGTCGATTATACTATTACTCTTGTATTTGATTTGAATTAGTGGTTTTTCATGTGTCGAAAAAAATTTTCAATTCAAAATCGCAAAGTGTCGTCATTATCTTCCTTTCATTTCTTGAAAATAAAATCATTAGTATTGTCGCTTGAAACGATTCAAATTTGTACATAGAATTCTTTTTGTCATTCAAACATTAATAAAGCAAAAACAAATGCATGCATGTGCATTTGCATTTAGGCTGCTTGTTGATTTAGGATAGTGCATCTAGTGTGTGCTCACTGCTCTTTGTTGAAAAGAATCTCATTTCTCTTTCCTTAATAGCTAGGATTTTCATTGCAAAAAGAAGATAGAACGATTGTTTGTCATCTTAGATTGCATTTTAGGAATTGCATATCTACATCACTTGGTGAAATTGAAAGGCAAACTTCTTAAGAAAGATTAACTGTAAAATAAATTCAATGAACATAAAAACGCTTTGGAACCTAACGCACAACATTTAGAAGTCTAGACTAGAGACGTATTCCAGCGTCGTAAAACCTAGTAACTATCACTTTCATTGTAGGTTGGGTGATCCCTCCTCTTTGAGATGAAAAATGCTAGTACGGACTTGCGCTCCCACATACCATCGAGTATATATAGGGATACCACAATAGGCTACATCCTTTATCCTTAGGAAGCCATGTCTGCTGCCCTATTGATCGCAATGCACTGAACACAACATTCGGGAATATTGACTGCCATAACGTAAAAAGTATTCTGCAGATTTGCAATTGGTTTGGTAATCCCTTTGTCTAGATTTCTAGAGTAGTCCCTTTTGTTCCTTTTTAGACTCCTTGAAGGAAAATTTCCATCTTAGCACTTGTCACTTCAGGCTCATTAAAAATCGAAGGAAACTAGAGTCATCTTTTGATTTTTCTCAATTCTTAAAAATTGAAAAAGCAAGTTGTGTCAAAGTGTCCAAAATTTATTTTAATTGGAATAATGTCACTGTTCCCTCGTTGGTCTTAGGTTGAGAAAAATGGAGTCCACCAACCAAGGATTTCCCCTTGGGGGAAATCGTAGTCCTTTCTCCTCTTAGGGAGATGTTGGTGCACCCCATATGGCCACATTGTCCCTCCCAGGACTGACAATTGGCTTGCCCATATAGCTCTTCACGACCTTTGTCATTCAAACCGCCGTGGTTCCCGAACAATCAAATCAGCAACTAGATGATACTAGAGTTACTCCCCAACCTTATGTTTTGCTTGTTTCTTCCTCCCCTCCTTCCTCTTCACTTGGCAAAGCTGGTGAAGCTAAAGACCAAGTAACTGAGAAGAAGAGGAAAGGGAAGAAGGAGAAAGAAAAGAAGAAGAAGGAGCTGGAGGCGAAAAGGGGCAAACGTGCATCATCTAGCGAAAATCAACACACTACACCATCCAAACCAAAATCTCCATGTGTCATTTGCAAAGGGGACTACTATCATCAAGATTGTCCTTACATCCCTTAGATCTTAAGGGACTGGTCTACTCGTTTGCATAATCCGGTGTCGTCGACCTCTGATGATCATGTTGAGAGTACACCGTCAACTAGCGAAATGAAGTCTCTAGACAGAAAGGGAAATGTAAATTTCCTTGTAGACTATGTGGAGGCAATCATATCATCCACCATTGTCCCTTCCTGGATGAAGCTAAAAGAGTCTTGGATAACCATCCTGATTCATCGCTACGTCTTCCCCCTGGGTACAAGAAACTCTTGCCAAGTCCATCACTAGTTGAAAACCTGACTGACACGCCCTTGTGGTTAGTCGAAGCATCTATCATTGAAGATAGACCCTCTGAGTCCACACCAGATGAAAGTCAAAAGGTTGAGACGGTCCGTCTTGAGATGATATAGTGACTGAAGAGAATGAGAATGACACCGTTCAAATTATTTTTGTAAACACAGACTCCGATGAACATGGGAGCAATCAACCCACTCCTTTACCAGAGGAAGGAAGTTCTTCGGGGTCATATCCGGCCGTTTATTCAGTCCCACCTCCAAGCAACCTAGTCATTTCCTTCTATTGGAATCTACTAGGCAGACCCGTTTACCATCTAATGTACCATTTCGAATCATTGTACAAGCTTACAGAATGGTCATGGTTACTCCCATCATAGATGAAGGGGCTTCTGTGAGCATCCTTTCCTTAATTGCTTGGAAAGCACTTGGTCTGCCATCGCTTTTGCCTGAGATGCGAAATCTAACAGGCTTCGATAAAGGAACCAGTCGACCGTTAGGGATCCTTCGAAGTTTTCTTATAACTTTGAGAGGGAAAGCCATATATCTGAACATAATGGGAGTCTGAGGACCCTTAGATTATAATCTACTCCTTGGGGGAGACTATATTTATTGCATGGGAGTCGTTGTCTCCTCACTCTTTCGAGTGATGCGTTTTCTACATGAAGGCAGAGTGGTCCAACTCGTAGACCAACTTTCATTCCCTAGCTCACACATAGCTAATAGTCAAATGCCATCCCTAAATGGTCTTTTCATGCAAGGAATGTCTCATCAATCCCGAGCCTATCCACCTGAAGAACGTGAGTAATTCAGGAAGTCGTGACTGAAACCTGGGGGGAATGCACCCTGGTCTGCTTAGGCAGGAAAACTATAGGTATAGAGTAGGTTTCCGCGAAGTATATATGACTAGTCTGACCCCCTGTCCGTATAGGAAGATGGGGTTAGACCAGAATAAGATACCTCCCTTAAAAGGTATGCCTTTCCTGATGGAACAAACGTTTTGTCTGCAAATTGAAGGGTAACCTGGAAAAGGTAGGCCTTTCCCGATAGAACAAATTTCTTGTCTGCAAATTGAAGGGTAACCTTGAAACTCTACTTTGCTATACCCAGGGGCATGCAAACCTTTTATGCATGCAAGTGAAAAGCGACCAATGTAACACTAACTCTATAGTTACGCTAATTTCAACTGCTTAAGTTAGGTGAGTGGTTGAAAGGACCGTTCACCTTCGCAGGGGCCATATGGCACCAACAAAGTAAAGGAAAAAGTTTTCCTACCTAACCTCAGTAGTTAACTAACCCCTAGGATAGTATTTGGTCATTGCTAGCTTGCATGCGACAAGGAGCAAAGCAAAGTTTCAAATGGTGCGAGCTCCTTAGAAATTGAACCTATCACTGAGACATCTTTATCATATGACTGGCATGAGCAGCTTTTATGTGAAGTTCAAGCTCGTTGAAAGTTAAACCTAAGCAATGAGCAAATGTTCCCCTAGAGTTTAAGCTCATTAAAAAATGAACCAACCTCTGGTAAATAACCATTGTGAATGCATTATCATCAACTTTTGAGCCTTGGTCCTGTTCCTGCCATCACCTCCACCATGTTTTAGCCGATCATACACCTCCATATGATTGTTTACCCTTTTGAGGAACAGCTGTGAAGAGTGATTCAGCTAGCCATCCTTGTGACACTGCCGTGATTGGAAAATTTTAAACCTTACCTGGAATTAGCATCTACCTGAATATATCACTCATTCCTCAAAGACGAGTCTCCTTTAATCTCTTTTCACTTGACTCGTAAAATATGAAAACATTGCTGAGCAGTTAGCCTCTGCGGCTCGTTAAAGCTACCAGGAGTACTATCCCTCCTCTAGATTTTAATATTTTTGGATCTAAGGGATTATTACACAAAAAATCGTGCACTTGTCTTGTTTGGATCGTTCAAACTATCGAAAATTCATCCCTTTTGTATTATTTTATACTTTTTCGGTCTTAAGGGATTATATGACGAAAAAGGATTACCGAAGTTTTCTTTCCATCCATTTTTAGACTCTCTAAAATTGAAAAAGGACCGAGTTGTATTTTTCATTAAACTCGTTAAAATCGATAGTGACAAACTTGTCCATGCCGAAAAGAATGAGTTTCACTGTTGCTAAGCTCGTTAAAACATAGCGACAGGTTTGCCCAAAGGGAAAATAATAGAACAAGCATATGTTCTCCTCCTCAAGCTTTACAAAAATAAAGAGGTACTAGTGAGCAATGACTGGGGAAAATTGGGAAGAAAACTTGAATAAACTTTATTGGTAACGAGTCACTCTTGAACATGACACTTTCACTCCATCACCATGATTGAGTCGGGTTAGGTTATTCCATTCATCGGTCATATTACCATTGGTCCACCAAACCATCCATCTTTGGGGTTAACACGACCAATCCATTTCAGTGTCACCGATATGTTCAAGAGGAGTTGATCAGAGAATTGACCAAGCCATGTTGTGTCTCATTTGCTACAATACCTTCATGCTACATCCTTTCATGACCGCCACCCCGAACCCTGTATTGTCAGATTGTTTTCACCTCCAAAATCATTTGCTCCATTTCATGTTGTGGATGTGGGATTCATTAAGGCCCTCTTACGATGGGTTACTTCTTCTCGATGACAGCTCATTATCCATGAAGTCAACGTAGGAACAACCCCTTTCAGTAATTTGAAGGTTACATGCCTCAATGGCAAGTTTCTCACTTTCGGCGACAGGTTTACATCAATGGCCTTTGACCAAAAGATTTTGCATGGTGTTCAATGCCAAGTCCCTTTTTCACACCATGTGAATTATACTGTAGGACCTTGAGGTTCATTATCATTATCGGTGATTCATCTTGCACCTATTAACAGCTTACATCATTGGCTAGTAATCAGGCGATGTCTTTCCATGTTCGACTCCAGAACATTTTCACGTGGATCGACTTGTACATCGAACGAAGATTGGACGAGTTTGAAGAGACCAGATCTAGCTTCATCCATCCGGGCTGCAATATATTCAAGAGAATAAAAACATCAAATGTACATCATTGCTGCACAAATGATCATCCAAATCAAAGGATGATGGCTCTACCAGAATCATCAGTCTGCCACACAGACGGTTGTCTGTCCAATGTACATGAAAATGAATTTATAAATTTGAGCATGGGAATGCTCACCTGAGCTAGATCATGAAAATGTTATAAAGATAATGTATTTTATTGTATCTTATTATAGGTCACCTTCTAGTTCGAAAGAACCTTGTATCCTCATGATAAAGCATTTCACCCAACATCAAAGATCTACGACCTCATGCTTTAGGGGGCAACTTCTATAGACGTATTTGGGCACTGCAAAACCAATCACATATGTCCATAAACCAAGGGCTTCTGAGTCCCTAAAGGTGTTGTTTCATGCCCTAAAGGAACAAGGTCAGCTGATTACATCATCTCTGAGAAGTTCTCCACAGAAAACTGCTCAAAATTAGGCCATACAGAATACCCAGTGCAGAGGGTGCGATGCATCTCACCTACTCAATGTAAAACGTGCGATGCATACTGGAAATCCCTTTTGTAGGGTGTGATGGGTGAGAATAGACAAATGGCAAAGACAGTTTGCAAGGTGGATGATCATGGAATCTTCCAGAAACTTCTCCTGTGACACTTGCCTCTCTGAATTCACCCAGGGATGAGTAAGAGATCATCAATCTCCAAGTGGAATCAATAAATATCAGAGAGAGGACACTAATCAAAATCACAGAAGCTGACACACCCCCCTGCAATCATCTATATATCGATCCCTCATCCCAGAGATCTAGAGGCTAGAATCTTGTATCTTGTAAGGAAGTGTTGTTGGTTTCCTGGTGCAATATCATAATGTTTGGTGATCTAAGCTTTTCATGAGGTGAAGAAGGGCTTTCATACTGGGAGGATGACGCTAGGACAGATCAATGGGTTGTAATCCTCTCTTCTAACCTCTATATCAATAAAGCTATTCGAGTTTTCCTCCACATTCTTGTATGATTAACTGATATATCCATGTATGTGGTCAATATATATCTAGTCCTATATTGTTTATGACTATAGATCTCTGCAATTTGAAGGTATTATGTTGCTTTGACTTTACAGGTACTCTTTGAAGTGGAGAGGTCAAGGGAAGAGTGGCAAACATTCGTCAAAGGAGAAGGAACAAGTGGAGAACCGAGCAAAAGATCAAGGTTGGTATTCTTTGCTCCTTTCCTATCTACTCCTCATAAAGGAAAGCGGAAGTAACTTTAATTTGTTTGTTTCTAAGATAGCTACCTGTCTTAGTGGGACTAGCAACTCTGCATAGACACTACATTTCCCGATAACAGTGGGGAAGAGAGTGTCAGTTACAGGACATAAAAAATGAGTAGGTGAACGATTAATGGGGAATAAATATTTTGGGGAAGGAGGGGGAATAAGTCTTGGAAGGAGACGACGGCAAGAAGGAACTCTGGTTATTTTGTCATATTTGGGTTTGTTGAAGTTTTGGGGAGAGAGGAGAGGAATAAAGTTGAAAGAGTTTGGATACTAAGGGTTCTCTAATGAGGCTAAGAGAGGCGATAGGAACACGATGATTTGATCACATGGTTTGAAACATTATGGGTGGTAATTAGGGCTTAGGCACAGACGGTTAGGGAACTTGTGGAGGTTCCATAGGGCTAGGATGTCAGAAAGGTTTTTCCCAGTTGGTTGGGTCACAAATTCAGCCAGGTGGGTTTGAAGGTCATGGGAAGGAATGTAGCATCATGGACCTCACTAATTTCAATCTTGTTTCTTTGCGTACTTTTTTCATTGAACCAAACATATCATGCAACAAGTGTTATTTGAAACAATGCTATAGCAAGTGCTATCTGAAAAATTACAAGTACTAGAATTGAACTGATCAGGTTTTTCACATGTTATAACTACATTTCATTGTATCTAAAGGTCTAAGGTCATGTTCTACGAGACCAAACTTGTGACTTTTTTGGTGTTATGGTTTTGATTATTGTTTTTCCAATGTAATGAAGGCCTCTTAAAATATTACAACTATCTTATTCGTTGTATGCTAACATAGTTTTAGCTGAAGCAAAGGATTTACACGGACTACTTAATTTAATGTGACTACATCCAACAAGAATGGAATGGAATTTATTGTGACGGGTGTAAAGAAGGGAGATAATTTTTTTATTACACAAAGTACAGATGCCAGAGGTGAAAATGTGTTTACAATTATAAATTTTCTGAACATTGACCTTAGAATTGTTATAATAATTCAATGAAAATATTTTCTTTAACATCTGACGACAAAAGTTCAACCTGTAGTTGTTGCATTTTCATGCATGGTTGTGAAGGAAGGAATAAAGTCATGGTTCAAGAGGCTTCGTCGAATTTTTGTTGGAAGATATAGTAAAGAATCATGATTATATCAAACTTGGTAGATAACTAGAATGGGGTTAGTAGTGAGATGGATTCCCTTCCATCCGTGAGGCTTATATCTTGGAATTGTGATTCAAAAAATTTCTAAAATATTTTCTCCATAAACAGAAAACTTAGTAAACAAATTTTATGCCATGTAAATCCATGACAACTCTAAAAATGGGCTGATAATGTCCTAAATTCCAAATCATTAGTATCATTATGGTCTCTATCCCTAATAATATTTTTCCATTTCTAGTTACTACACATTTTCCTTCATTTATGACTTCATTTGCTATTTGAATTTAATCTATTTCTTATGGATATAAGAAACATTTTTGAGAGATCATATTTTGTTTCAAGTATATTGAAAAATTATGTATTTGAATTAATGCAATGACCAATACCCTTCAAAGGAGAGTGTTTCTTACCCCTATAAAGTGCCACATCCAAAGGATATTTTTCCCAATATGGTATGTGTTACCCAAAGGTAATACATTGTATCCTATGCAAATTGAGTAAAAAGTACACTTCCCATGTTTTTTTATTGTATGATGATATGTATTTGTTATGTTTTTAAACTTATAAATTGAACAAAATTTGAAATATGTATATTGTAAAAAGATAAAATAAGAAAACATAAGAAAATACACAATTATAAATCAATGAAAATGAAGGGGCATTTTACCTCAACACAATAACTTAAACCAACTCAACTAGCATATGGTCGAAATGAGTATTGGATATTTAGGTATTACAACTATTTCATGTTGTCTCTAGAGAAAATTCTATAAGGTGGAAGAGAATGAGGAAGGAGATTATCATGCTATGAAAAAATAAAGAAAATGAATTTGTATAGACTAATTGCATAAGTTTATTTATGGATAAACTACAACTAGCTTGGCTAAGTGAAAGTGAGGACCAATTGGACTCAATGCAACAACTAGTTCATCAACTTGTTACCGAAAATGTCCAAATGAGAGAATAGGTAGAGTAGTCATAACGATATAATAAGAAACAAAAGACATATGGGTTATCCTTTATACTTGAGTAGGAAATTGTCATGTTTAAAGAGGTGGATAATAAGCTATGACAACCAATGGATCAGCTAGATACTCTTAATGTTCTCCTCAATTACTAGCTAACGAATTTGACAACTGCACATTTGATCCTTCGCAAGTATCATCCCTTGTACTTGGTTTCAATTTGGTTGCCTTCTACATTGGTTACATATTGGTTTGGTCAATGACTATTCCATGTCTTGTTTTGATAAGCTAAGTGTGAAATGTCTTCCAAGTTTATAATAAACAATCCTTAAATGTGGATATATGTAATTTTCTACTCATCACCTCAAATTTTCTCATCAATTTCCCCCATTAAATGGGTTCAATTATTGCATTCAATATAGCTACTATTCCCCATAGGTGAACCCATCATTGCAATGATCACACACATACGATAGTACATACACACAACTAGGGATGGGAACTGAGCCAAAATTTGAATGGTCCTCCCATACCAAATTTTCTGAGGTCTAGTTGCGACCTCATACCATAAAGAGTCACAAACTATTGTTGGGAAATGTTTTGCTATCAACAAGTATGCGAATTATGGAATTGATGCCTATAATAAGGTTGATACTAAAAAATGTGGTCATTTAAGGCCTCAAGAAGGATCCTAAAGCTTTTCTCTGGAAATTTTCGAGGGAGAAGTAGTAAAAATGACACATAAAATTGATTCCTCCAAATATTCCACTGTAAAATATGGCTGCAAAATAATATATTGATCCAACCACAATTATTTATACTTTACATACCTTCCTCCTGGATCGTATCTAACAATATATGAACAAATGTTTTACCTAGAACATCTAAGTAAAAGGCCTACTAACATTGCTTAGAAGAACATAATATGCCATCATCAAAGTCCTCTGTGGAGTACTGAAGAAGGTATGTTTTTATCGATTATTTTGTCATATTTTCTTTAAAACTCATAACCTCTTTGCATCATGAACTAGGTAGATAATAGGAAATCATGACAAAATCTATGGGATTTATATGCAACATAAAACTACTAATAATTTCCATTTTCTTATGAAGGAAAAGGAAAAAATGAAAGATTTCCATCCCAAAGGAAAAGACAAGGAAAAGTTAATTGTTGTCCCTTTGGTAGGGAAGCACATGCAAACAAAGAAATCCAAATTGACGCGTATCAGCCAAGGAAGGGAAAAGAGATATTGAATCGACGCACGAGAACAAATGGATAACTGGGAATTAACATTTTGGTGAATCCCTCAGGATCCTTTGATCACGAGGGATCGTTATCTTAACTATTTTTGCATCATTAATGTCTCTGCTCAGCTGTTATAAGAAGGGGAAACATTGCTAGCCCGGGGCGATGACTTGTTGTTATTTTTATGTAATTTCCCTTTGTATTTGAAACTTTGATCATCGACTCTCGTTGAGAAGTGATCCATTGTAACTCTGCTTTGATATTTTAATATAAATCTAGTTTTCCTTCCATCATTGGTCTTGGAGTAATCTCAAGCAGTGTGTCCCTGCAGGCTAAGGGCCCGACCCTCATGGAACACATGCTCTTTTACCATTATCTCTAACTCGTGTGTGATTTCCATTATCAACTTTGTTCAGTAATCTGATGTGTTTTGTTATTTTACATCACGGTCCTGTTATATTTGATTTATGTTCAACTGAGTAATATTGTTCTCTGAGACAAGAATGTTGTATCGTTCATTCTGAATTTGTAATGCATTGTTGTTCCTTAATCATTGATATAACATCACTATTCCTTATAGAATGCTATTGTTGTTCAATTACAGAGTAACCATGTTGTAACATTCATAAGTTGGTATTACTGTATTCATCTATGGTTTACACTTAACCGTGATTGTTGTTCAACTGGCGTTGTTGTTCCATTATGAATTACAATAGCTATTCTTTACAACTGAGATTGATACTTGTTGTATCGAAGTCAGATTATTGTTTCTTTTAATAATAAGTGTTTCATGTGTGTTATTCATCTTGGTTCACTCTACATTTATATTTGACTCTAAGTGTTGTTCTATATTTCATTGCTAATTAGTTGTCGTTCTATTTCCATTTTCTCTTCGATTTATCTTCAGAGTAAAGGTTGTTATCTGATTCTTGTAGGGTACAATTGCTACATCTATTTCCTTAGACTAAGGTTTGTTGTTCAATATTATTTATAAGAACTAGTTTCTATTCCATTTGCTAGTTGTTGTTCCATTTTCTAGTTGTTGTTCCATTTCTTGTTATCGTTGCTTTGTTGTGCAGAATGATCTGAGACTATAGTGAGCGTTGGAATTTGTTGTCTAGCTCCCAGGTTGATGATCTTTTCCTTGATTAACTTTAGTTACATCACTTTACAAAGGGATGAGTTACCGTCACTATACCCTTCACTGATAAATTTCTATAGTTTTCTAAATGAATGATTTAAGTCTTAAAGTGCTTTGTTGTAAGTAGGTTTTGTTTTAAGCATCTTTTTACTTTTGTATCTTGAGCACTATACTACTAGCACTACTCTGAGAAATGAACGCCTTAAACTGAGTACACTCTTTGAGATAATAGATCATTCCTAGATTGATAAGTTAATGTGGGGTAAATAGAGGTGAAAAAGACCCTTTTTACAGCTCGACATTTTGGTGTTGTTGTCAGGGAAGAGTGTAGCCATTTGTTTCTTTTCTAGAGTAGTGTAAGAACATGTTATGAAAGAATTGTGTTTTAAAAACATAAGGTAAGAACCTGCGTCCAGAGTATGTAATAGCCCTGCTCCCCTGCCCGCTTTCCTGTAGATTTGTTGTTGTTTTGTTTGGGTAGAACTTAGCAGTTGATTTGTGTGCATGACTAAGTAGAAAAAGCCAGAAAAGAATCCCAAACCTCTACCCAAGCCTGATAAAGCTAAGGGGCTGGTGACCCTTGGCCGATCAACCTTTATAGACGAAATCCTTAAGAAAGTAGAATATCAGCCTTCAATAGGACCTAGAAAAGTTACTTCTAGATAGCCTACTAGTTCCCTTTAGGCCACAGGATCACCATCTGTAGCCTTTGCTGAGGTGCATAGTCAAATTGAGGAGCAAGATTTTCAAGAAGTTGAAAATTCCAGCCCAAAATCATTGCAATAAGGGAACTTTAGCAACCTCTATGAAGGAAAAGGAGAAATAGGAGAAACTGAAGAACCAATATCTCCTCTTGGGGTAATTCAACCATTAAGTAGCCTAGATAAGGGAAGTGCTACAAAAATAATTTATAACGAAATTGAAGAAACTCAAGAACCTGAATCCGCCCAGACATTAGGCACTCTCATCATCCCAGATAAAGGAAGTGTTGTTAAGGCCATTCCTATTAGAGCCATTCCCCCTCAACAACCTAAGAATACCCTCCTTGATATCCCAAAAGGCTATTGGAATATATTTGACGAAATGGCCCAGAACCAGCCAAACACCCAAACCTCTACCCTGCAATACCTCATTGTGGATACTGCAGCTAATGCACCTATGAAAGCAATTCCCCTCCAACATATCCCTACATTCCATGGCCTTACATCAGAAGATATAGATATATTCTTATTTGAATTTGATGTGTTGTGTAGAGGATATGACTATACCACCAATCCCCGGAAACTGAAATTATTCCCCTTTACATTAAAAGGGGCTGTTTTAAAATGGTTTATGGGATTGGGTGGTGGTGTTATAAATAAATCAGACAAAATGAAATAGTCTTTTCTAAAAAAATATCAGGATTACTGCAGGTCTAGAGAGTTAAAAGATGAAATATTTCAGATGATAGCTAGACCGAATGAAGCATTAGAAGAGTATGTTGAACGTTTCTAGTATAATGTTCAAAGATCTCCTTATGCACCACTACCCTTACCTGATAATGTATTAAAAAAAACATTAATTAGGGTAAAGAAGGAACAATGGATTGAAACACTAAATATTATGGGAAAAGGAGATATTTATCGCAAAAAAAATTCTAACATTATTAATCTATGTATCAGGAGCTTGAGAGGCAGTGCAAGACTAAAACTAGTAGAACATGATCGGTTTGCAAGTGATAACATAATTTCTGCAGGAGTAACTCGTGCAGAAATCGGAAATTTATTAGAAAATTTTAAAACTGACATATTGGGGACACTGACAACACAACTAGATATTATGTAGGCCAAACAAAAGGAAGCAGAGGTAGAACATAATTTGGAAATCTTCTGTCCGAAATGCAGAAAGAAACATAGCCATATGGAGTGTATATTAGATGTAGTCCAAGTTTGTACCATTTGTACAAAAGACCACTTTACAAAGAGTTTTCCCTCACTTCCTGGATTGAAAGCAGTTACAAGGAAGCAGAAGAAGAGCTAGAACTGGTGTATCTACTCAATCAATGCTGTCAATCGCAGCTGCGACAATCATGTATGTTCTCAGACCCAACTTCTTCTTTTCAACCTCCACAATAGCATGCTCAACAATATAATACAATGTGGCAAAATCAACCTCCTTTCCCAAATTGGTCACAACAACCATTTCCTTCATCATCTCCATGGCCAAATCATGCAAGCCAACCCAATTGGCCAAATTCTCCCTATAACCCAACATATTGGCAAAACAATGTATATCCATCACAATGGTCACCTCTTATTTCATAGAGTCAAGCCTGACAAACAAACTCGCAAAGACCAATGAATTAGCCAATAGGAACTATTCTGCTCGCTCAACCTACATTACAAGTATTAAAAACAAAAACCCATTCTAACTTAAGAGCACAACTCCCAACCCAAACCAACCCTAATCTGAATAACGGACCGGTCCAATCTATTCAAATAATTGAAACACCAGAGATAGGAACCAATCTAAGGGAGTGTAACGACCTTCGATTAAGATCTAGGTGCATCATTGCAATAGAGGGAGATAAAACTGCTCAAGTTGAAAATCAGTTACCTATAGAAAGACTGCCACAAGAAGAGGATGTGACCAGAAAACAAATTCATGATCAAGAAACCACATCCTCTCCCCCATTCCCAGAATGATTAATTATAACTCGACCTATACAACATCACGATTTTGACATTCTGGGAGAACTAAAAAATGTGTACATAAAAATCCCACTCCTCCAAGCCATTCAAGACATCCCAATATATGCAAAGACTATTAAAGTGCTATGTGTAAATAAACCAAGGAGGAAAATAACAAATAACTCAATATTCCAAGTAGTTGTTACCTTATCTGATCTATTATCAGGAAATGAAACACCTATTAGATATGAAGACCCAGGAAATCCAATAGTAACCATACAAATCAATGGACAAACCTTCTCAAATTCCCTAGTTGATCTAGGAGATGAAATCAATATCTTAACGACCACCACCTGCCAGAAATTAGGAATTACATTAGTATAGCTGATCTCCACTTTATTAGAACTGGCTGATCGATCTATGGTTAGGCCGGAAGGCACACTACATGATGTCATGGTATCCATTGACTCCTGGGAGTATCCTGCCAATTTTCTGATAATAAACCCCAAAAACCAACTTGATGGACATCCATTGATTTTAGGCAGACCTTGGCTTGCAACTGCCAATGCTTATATTGGTTGCTGACAAGGTAGTATGACCATAACTAGGGGGGCAAATATCAAGAATCTAGCTTTATATCCTCTAGCACGGCCAAGTGTCACAATAATAAAAACTAACAAGCATCATGTATCATACCTCATAGAAAATATTAGATCTCCATTAACCATAGAAGAGGCCCTCGATTTCAAAGACCAAAGAGAAGATGATGCCATTAACCTTCTTATTAGCCAAGATGAATCCAAATCCCGCATACAATGTCACATGATAGAAGCAGCATTTGATAATGAATTAGAAGAAGAACCTCTTAAAGATACACATGATCAAACAATACCTACTACCTCTGTCTCAAATAGCAAAATTGTAGAAATTGAGCCAGGAAAGACTTTAAACATTAATGTGAATCTAACTTCTGAAAAAGAAGAGAAGCTCATCCAACTACTAAGGAAATATAAAGAAGCATTTGCATGGGACTATCTTGATATGAAAGGAATCGATCCGCAGTTATGTAGACACCACATTTACATAGAAAAAGTTGCAAGACCTATTCGTGAACTACAGAGGAGACTTAACCCTCATCTAAAATACATTATAAAAGCTAAACTTCAAAAACTTTTAGATGCGAACTTCATCTACCCCATCTCCGATAGTAAATGGGTATCTTCACTTGTTGTGGTACCAAAGAAGAATGGAAAGTGGATGATTTGTGTAGATTATAGAGAACTAAATAAAGAAACACAAAAATACCACTTTCCCCTTCCATCAATGACCAAGTATTAGCATTTTGGTAGGAAAGAAATTCTTTTCTTTCCTAGATGGCTTTAGTGGATACAATCAGATTTAGATTTCCCCTGAAGACCAAGGCAAAACCACTTTTACCCGTCCTTGGGGAATATTTGCTGACAGAGTCCTACCTTTTGGCTTGTGCAATTCCCCTGCCACATTTAAAAGGGCTATCCTCAACATCACTTCAGATTTAATAAATGAAGGGCTCAAAGTATACATGGCTGATTTTACACCATACGGAGATGATTTTGACCAAGCATTGGACACACTGGAAAAAGTCTTGTAGTGCTGCATTGTGACCAGGCTTTGTTTGAGCCATGAAAAATGCTACATGATGATGACTCAAGGACTTATTCTAGGCCATTATATCTCAGTAGCTAGCATACAGGTAGACCTAGCCAAAATTCAAATAATTTTGCTAATTCCTACTCCTACCACTCAAACAGAGGTATGCAATTTTCTGAGATTTGCTGGTTATTATAGAAGATTTATAGCACATTTTTCGCATATTGTTGCACCTCTATATGCAATGACAGGTAATGTTGACTTTCTTTGGATAGATAAATGTGACCATGCTTTCCAGGATCTAAAAACACTTGTCTCAATAGCCCCAGTCCTTAGAGGTCCAAATTGGGACCTTCCATTTCAAATTTCATCAGATGCTTCAGATGCAGCTATTGCAGCAGTCCTTGGGCAGGAAGAAGATAAAAAACTATATGCAATTTATGATATAAGTAGGAATTTATCCCTTGCTGAATTGAATTCTACTTTTACTGAGAAAGAATTCTTAGTTGTAATACATGCTGTCAATAAGTTCAGGAATTACATTACTGGATATCCGATTATCTTGTATACAAATCACTCTACCATTAAAAACTTAGAAAATAAACCAATCACAAATGGTAGAATAACTGCATGGCTGATTTTATTATAGGAATTTGATATCACAATCAAGGACCGACTTGGAAAAGAAAATCCTGTAGTTGAGTTTCTCTCGCGAATGCCAAAACCAGTGGATGCAGCAACAGTTGAAGATCAATTTCCAGATGAACATTTGTTTGTTGTCACTATTAAAACACCCTAGTATGTTGATGTTGCGAATTACTTAGCAGTAGGAAAGTTACCAAAACATCTGACCCCCAATGAATGAAAATAGATTGTCCAGCGAAGTGCTCAATTTTCTTGGATTGGTGGCTACCTATTCCATACAAGGGCAGATATGCACATCAGGAGATGCATCCGTGAAGATGAAATTTTTGACATTTTGCAAGATTTTCATGATGGACCATGTGGCAGACATTTCGTCGATCGAAGAACTGGACATAAGGTGCTCCAAAGAGGGTACTATTGGCCCATGATCTTTAAAGATGCAAAGAAGTTCATTCAAGCTTGTGACAACTACCAAAGAGTAGGACGTCCTGGAAAGTGACGAAATGCCCCTGAATCCACAGCTAGTTATTGAACCATTCAAGTGATGGGCCCTTGATTTTGTTGGTCCAGTTAACCCATCCTCGAACCAAAAAACATATATTTTGGTAGATATAGAATACGCCACCAAATGGGTTGAAACAAAGTCCTTGCCAAGAGCTATAGAGGATTTTGTCAAACAGTTCATGTTCCATATATTTGTGCGATATGGGCTTCAAAGAGATATAATTATAGATGGTGGACCACAGTTTGCTGGTAACAAGATTGTTGCAACACTAAAAAACTATCATATCCCGCATAAAATTACTGCGCCATACCACCCACAGGAAAATGGTCAAGAAGAAAGCAACAATAAAATAATAGAAGCAATCCTAACAAAAACCATTGTGTCACATAGACACGATTGGGCTGCAAGATTACCGGAAGCCTTGTGTGCTTACAAAACAACATGGAGAAGCACTACCAGCTATTCACCATACCAACTAGTGTTTGGAAAGGAGCCCATCTTCCCAATAGAATTCTAGATACAAACACTGCGAACAACACAAGAAGTTGGTCTAGATCTAAATGAGACAAAGATTAATAGATTATAGAAGCTCAATGAGTTAGATGAAATGAGGCTCTCTTCCCTTCAACAAACTACATTAATCCAATAGGAGCGAGATAAACGACATGACGCTTTGATTAAAAATAAAGTCTTCCACGAAGGAGATTGGGCGCTCCTGTACGATTCCAGGTTTCAGGATATTCCCGGGAAGCTTCAGACTCATTGGCTGGGGCCATATGAAATCTAGAAGGTACATGATGATGGAACCCTTGCTCTAATTACAATAGATGGATCTGAACATACCTTCAAGGCAAATGGCCACCGAGTTCGACTATACCACAAACCACTTACTCGAGAATCCTTCTACCAACAACTCTTCGAAGATTCCGACATGCAAAATTTGGAGGAGGAAGAGAAATCTTCCTCACCTCTGGTTCATTAAGTGATTTACCTATTCTTACATTCTATACTTAATTCCTTTGTTAGCATAAATTTTTGACTGTACATATTTTTATTTTTATTTTTTCATTTTCACTTCGTTGTTCCTTTTACGAAGAAACAACACTCTCACCGCCTTGCTGTTCATTTTTCAAGGAACAACACTTCTGCATTTTGTTGTTCCTTTTCGAAGAATCAACAATTTCATCATTTTTGTTGTTCATTTTAGAAGGAATAGCATCTTCACCATTTTTTTGTTCATTTTTCCAAAAAGAACAACACTTGCATTTTTCTGTTGTTCCTTTTCCGAAGGAACAACGCTGTCGTTTTTTATGTTCCTTTTCTGAAGGAACAACACCTATGAGCACTTTCATTCTGCTATTCCTTTTCCAAAGGAACAACACTTTCGTGTTGTTGTTCCTTTTTTGAAGGAGCAACACTTTTTGTTTTAGATGTTTCTTTTTCATTTTCATTTCGTTGTTCCTTTTCCAAAAGAACGACACTTGTATTTTCTACTGTTCCTTTTCCAAAGGAACGACACTTGTATTTTCTGTTGTTCCTTTTCCAAAGGAACGGTATTTGCATTTTCATTTGGTTTTTGTTGTTCCGTTTCCAAAGGAACGACACTCGTATTTTTTGTTGTTCCTTTTCCAAAGGAACAACACTTGTATTTTCTGTTGTTCCTTTTCCAAGGGAAAGACACTTGAATTTTTTGTTGTTCCTTTTCCAAAGGAATAGCACTTGTATTTTTTGCTCTTCCTTTTTGAAACAACAACATTCTCGTGTTCCTTTTACTTATACCTGTTCTCTTTACTGTTCTAATTAAAGGACAACTGATGTTCCTCTCAATCTATAATAGTTTCGAGTCTTTTGGAGCACAACTATACACTTATGCAATGCGTACAAAACTAAAGCATACTGAAATAAGAAAATTACATAAAATCGCTATTTTTACAAGAAACCACTTTGAATTGATAGGAGGAAAGAGGAAAGGACACAATTATTCATCACTTTGTTGTCATTATTCTACTAATACTAATATGGTTGGTTATATTTATCATGGTGGTGCTTTTTAAAATTCCCATGATCTTCTTTGATCATTATTAAGGAATAAGAACAAAGGGTATATTTTTCTATTGAGATGTTAAGACTTCTTCGACCATTCCTACTCTTAAGGAGTACTGAACCACCCTTTGTTTATAAATAGGAAAGTACTTTATAAAAGAGAAAGAAAAAGGAAAAAGGAAAAAGATTATATGATTTGTTTATATGGGTTGTCAAATGAAGGATAGGGGGTCTCATCAAGAGCTAGCCTTCCATGATCATAAGGAAGAAAGTGAAGTGGCATTCCCACTATGGCCACCACACCAGGGATATGATCCAAGAGTCACATCAAAAAAATAATAAAGAGTCCTTGGAATAGGAGGTCTCATCACGAGCCAGCCTACCCACTTTTCACTCCTTCCTGGTGAATGGCATTATGGTTTAATTGGTTACGAAGCTAGCATAATGACCTCCATTTTGACATTGCAAAACACTTGTTAAGCATACACAAAGGATCATGGTTCCATGGGTGAAATAAACAACTCTGTCAAGGTTATGGACACATGTGGCCAATAGAGCTCTGTTAATGGTATTGAAGTCACATTCCTTATACACCAATAGCAATCATCATCACCCTTCTTTGTCTTATACCTTTGTAATAGGTAAAATGAGATTACATATATCACTTCCCCGAACCATTAAACACATGAAAATCTATTATAACCAATCATGACGGAAAAGTTGATAATGATCGCATCAGACATTTTGTGCACGTCAGTTGTCCTATCCTCATAGCCTCACATCATATCACAACATTCTCTTATTTTTTAAGTGATCCTATTATACACCTCAATTTCAGCAACCTTCTCCTTTTGTAAACATGGAATTTCGGTATACGTTGTTCCATGGCAGTTTGGCATGTCGCTCCCTCATTTGACGGCCGAGGATGGCCTATCACATTGCAGGGGGGAAGTAGGTGACCTCATAAAATTTCACTTGGGAATATCAAGGCTTAACAGTATATCAATTTTCAATTTGCATGGCTTGCTCTTCCTAAGCTATTTCCATATTATGCTCTGCAGTAATTGGTAAGTGACTCAGGATTTGAACGAGCCTTGTTGTTTCATTATTTTCTCTATATTTCTAATAGTTCAAACAACCTACTATTCCATTGCCATCTCTACATATTTACAGTATGTTAAAACATGGGAGGAAGATCAATTCAGAGAGAACCACATGTATTGATAGTTTCTAATGCTGTAGGGGAAATCCTAACAAGGGCAGGATGGCTAGTTTATCTCAATCGTTTAGAGGAATTCAACGAGACCGTAGCAATAGAATTCTTGCAGAACTTGTAAGAATATCACTCCATGGTAAGAGGGAGACACTAATTGCAAAGGTCTCGAGACTACCAGCCACTGGACCTGTGTGGACTCTAAAGAAGGAGAGACTACAAAAAATCATAAAAATCTTCCAAGATGAAGGCCAGAACCTGACAGTAAGAGGAAAGGGAGTTCTACCAGCAGCATTAGGAGGGCCATGGTTAGAATTCGTGAAGATCATCCAAAGCTACATCACCTGTGAAGGCAGGAAAGACGTGGTAAGACCACGAAACCTTAAACTTTTAGTCGTATTAAAACAGAAATGCTTTGTGAATTTACCTGCATTTTTGAATTCCTTACTACATGATGTTTCTCGAAGCATGAAAAAAATCACAACACATAGAATCGGTAGTAAGTCACCGTGGGTTGATACGACTGATAGTTAGTCACATTCTTGCTCAGTAACAGAGCAGTTGGGAAGAACTAATTGCCACGATAGATGGGGGACTAGCTCTGCCAACCCTAAAGCAAAAACATGCTACCGGTACATCGAATAGACCATTGAAACATAGAAAATTAGTTAGATTGGTATGGATTAGAGGGAAGTTGGAAAATTCCCAAGGGAATACTAGCCAACCAGTGGAGATAGACGATTCAGGGGATGAGCAACCCCCGCAATTGGAAGGAGAAGAGAATGAGAAAGAAATGGAAGAAAAGGAGGAAGGAGAAACAGAGGAAGAGACCGAGCAACCTGGGCAGGCGAAGGAAGAGACAGAGCAATGTGAAGAAAGCCCGTTGCAAAATCCATTGCAAGAGGATGAATTGGCCCAAATTCTAGCCAATATGGATGAATGTGCGCAACCTCTCAGCCCGCTAGGCATCCATATTGAAGAAGAAACAAGGGAACATTCTACTCAGGACAAAAATGCATCCAAAGAATCGTACGATGAGGAAGAAGAAGAAGAGAATCATTCCATTCATGATGAAAGTATAATTGGAGAGAAAAGTGATGAAGATATAGAAGAGGAACAACCTGTTCCTAGCCAAACTACACCAGAACAATTTCATGGAGAAGAAGGGGTGGAAAACGAATTCACCCAGGAAATAATAGAACCAACTAGGGGTATTTACTCCTAAGCAAACCCGAACAGAACAACTAAGGAGTACCCCAAGAAGAAAACCACGGAATTGGCTAAGATAATAGTCCAGGCCTGACTAAGCAGATAGCTATTCCTTATCAGAAAACATAAGAAATTAAAAGATTACGAAAAGAACAAAAAAGACCGTTGAATGTGATAGCATGACTTCGACAACAAATCAAGGTTTTGAAAATGAGAAAGAGAGCAAAAAGGACTTCGGGGGTAAGACATGAAACCACTTTGGCGATACCCCTCAAGAAAAAGGTTAGGAGGACTCAAGTCCAACCTATCATTCAAAACCAAAAGGAACAACATTCAACTATTACCCATGTTGAAGTGCAAACAGATGATATATCGGCCTGTGACAAAGAAGTTCAGACAGAGGTACAACCCTCTGAAGAAATTCAAACCATAAACCCGAGGCGATGCAATAAGAAGAGTCAAGTGAACCTTCTGCCTACAACTACTATGTGGGACAGTGATCCAAGGACAGTATCCCTACGAGAGGGTTTGATGCAAGCTCAACAAGTAATAGAAAAACTCATAGAACAAACGGTTTCTGGAGAAAAGTATGAAGAATTACAACAACAACTAAGGAATGTCAATTTATCTAAGAGCCAGGCTTTTGAAGGGTGGCCAAAGGAGGAAGAAAAAGTCGCCAAGGTAACTCATAGGTTAGATGTAGTTATAAAGTAGATGGATACATTATTCTCTTTCTACACTGACATCCTAGCATGTAGAGCCCCCGCTAAGAATTATGCCTTGTTTTTAGTGGAACGATATTTGCAATTGAAAGCTAAGGCTATTAAAGAAGGAGCCCCTATACAAATTAATACTATTGATGAATTTATAAATTGTTGTAAGCACTATGGAGTAAAGGTTCAAAGATTATTGTATTAATTCTATCTGCATAACCTTGTGTTAGATCAAGAGACAGAGTAGAACCCCGACCCTTTCGTTGGGGATATCCAACTACAGGCATTTATTTCGTTTGGAGTTAATCAAATCAAATGTCTTAAAGCCTATAATGCCTTCCAAAGACAAGAAAACGAATTAGATTTATGCGTAAGAGCTAAGCCTAGAAATCCAGAGTAGTTATGGAGGAAACATAGGAGCCTCATGAGTACTCTAGTTGTCATTGAAGCATTAGCACCCATTCATACAACAAACAATCGACAAGGGATAAAATACTTCTTTACCATAAAAGAACTTGCCATTAAAACTGCTAAATTTTGATATCAGACTTCTAATCTGAATATCCAACTGAAATCAAATGGCTTAAAGCCTATAATGCCTTCCAAAGACAAGAAAACGAATTAGATTTATGCGTAAGAGCTAAGCCTAGAAATCCAGAGTAGTTATGGAGGAAACATAGGAGCCTCATGAGTACTCTAGTTGTCATTGAAGCATTAGCACCCATTCATACAACAAACAATCGACAAGGGATAAAATACTTCTTTACCATAAAAGAACTTGCCATTAACACTGCTAAATTTTGATATCAGATTTCTAATCTGAATATCCAACTGAGGGGACCATATAATTATGAGAACTTTAAGTTAGTCATTGATCGCTTGAGCCTCTATGGTGATCTTATCGTCAGGACAGGACCATCTTGGTTAGGAAATAGGTTCCGAAATCCGATTATTTGGCACCTTGCACCTGGATACCAAGCCCTCTATGAGATGCATGAGGGTCAGATAGGCCATCTTTTTGCACACCTAGTTAGGCATCATGGCTATAGACCACCACATGAGATTCCATCTCCGGCATACTATCTCACTGCCCTACATGTCAACTACAAAGTTTTCATGAGGGCATGAAAAAGGGTAAGCAGGGGGGTTTGCGGAGTACTGAAGAAGGTATGTTTTTATTGATTATTTTGTCATCTTTTCTTTAAAACTCATAACATCTTCGCATCATGAACTAGGTAGATAATAGGAAACCATGACAAAATCTATGGGATTTATATGCAACACAAAACTACTAATAATTCGCATTTTATTATGCAGGAAATGGAAAAAATGAAAGATTGCCATCCTAAAGGAAAAGACAAGGAAAAGTAAACTATTGTCCCTTTGGCAGGGAACCACATGCAAACAAGGCGATCCAAATTGAAGCATATCAGCCAAGGAAGGGAAAAGGAGATATCGAATCGGCACACGAGAACAAATGGATAACAGGGAATTAATGGTTTGGTGAATCCCTCAGGATCCTTTGATCCTGAGGGATCACTATCTTAACTATTTTTGCATAATTGATATCTCTGCTTGGTTGTTATAAGAAGGGACAACACTGCTAGCCTAGGGGGACGACCTGTTGTTATTTTTATGTAATTTCCCTTCGTATTTGAAACTTTTATCATCGAATGTTAGGCCCCTATACTACTAGTGTCACCCCTTATTGTTATTAATACAAACCACTTATTATATTGATGTACCCATGTAGTGCCCATATTGTTACTATTGTGCCCCATAGAAGCCCACTATTATTATTATTGTGCCCTTACATTATTATTGTTATGTCAGCTCTGGTTATGTTATGACCCCTTAAACTCCTATATATAGAAAGGAGGTCTTTTCATTTGTATCATCCAAGAATTGTTCATTTACGTAATATAAAGGAGGTTTCCCCCTTGAAGAGGCTGAATTCTAAGTCGTTGATCTATATTTTCTATCTTTTCTTGAGCTGGTTTCATAACATTTGGTATCAGAGCTTTGGATTCTAGGGTTTCGCTGCTCCAAACACGTCATCATGGAATTTTCACTATAACTTTTTTTCTGTGATGTTTCAGAAGTCACAAAAAAAACCCATTTGAGAAGACTTGGTGCTGAACTTTGGGTCCTAATTTCAGAGCGTTTCGCGGGATAGTTTCAGAGATATGATCTGAGGAAGTTCGCCTTTTTGCAGACTCCTTAATTACACTCAAAACAGGTGACCTGGGGAAAATTGTCATAACTTTCTTTCTGAGCATCGGATTGAAATTTCGTAAGAAGGTGCAGAAAGAGGAAGGATTGTAGTTTTCATTTATATATTTCTCAGTGTCAAAGGTTGAAACAGTGACACCTGGTACGTCATACAAGTTCGCTCTACTGAATTAGTCTATAATCAGGTCACTGTGGGAGATTTGGCATAACTCTTCATTGGAGAATCCAATTGGGGTTAGAATGGTGGCATTGGAAGGAGGAAACAGAGGAATACTGCAGGTTGTAATTTCAGAACTTAAAGATCTGAAAATACATAGGTTACAGTCGTTTCAAGATCGAGCTCCTAAAATCAAGAAAAAAGCAAGATGAGGAAGTTTGATGGCAAGGATCCGGTAAATTGGATACGTCAGATGGAGCAATATTTTGATCTACATGGTGTACAACTGTTACAAAAGGTATGTATTGCATCTTCATATTTAGAACCGGATCAATTTTTATGGTATAAAGGGCTTTTTTCTCGTAAAAGACTTGTTACGTGGTCAATTTTCACGGAGGAAATGATAGCACATTATGAGGATACAAAGAGCAACACCTTCTTTAGAGCAACACCACAACAACTGGAAAGAGAAAAAGGGCTTTGTGACATAATGGAGAACAAAATTATGGAAACCAGGAAGCATACCCCTCACAACTATAAAGATGGAAGTGTTGTTTTCTCCTAGCCTTCCACAACCTACAAGGGTTACACCACAACAATTGGAAGAAAAAAGAGAAAAAGGCTTTGTTACAATTGTGATAGCAAATGCACTAAAGGTCATAAGTGTGTTGAGAAGAAATTGTTTTACATAGAGTATGAAGAGGAGGAAGAAAAGGATCAAGAAACATCAAAAGAAGAGGATATATGTCAGGATCCAACCCCAGAGATAGAAGAAATGAATCAGACCGTATCTTGTAAAGCATTGGCAAGAATTACCACTTCTCAAACTCTCAAGATAGAAGGACATATCAAGAAGAAAAGGTTGAAAGGAGTGAAAGATCACATTGAGAAAGAAGAAATTAATCCAACCATATCTTGTAATTCATTGGTCGAAATTACCACTCCTCAAACTATCAAGATAGAAGATCACATCGAGCATCAAGAAATGAACCCTACCATATCTTGTAAAGGATTGGAAGAAATTATCACTCCTCAAACTCTAGACATAGAAGGACATATGAAGAAGAAAAAGGTTCAAACAGTGAAAGATCACATCGAGCATCAACAACAAGTTCTCCAACTTTTAAAGGATAATTCCACTTCGGTGCAAAATCAAATGAAACAACAGGTAGATCAACGTCGTAGTAAAAACTGTTTTGATGTAGGTGATTGGGTATTTTTACTGCTACATATCAAGCAAGCTATTTATGAGAAGGAAATGTTAGCAATACTACATGCACTTAAAAAACGGCGACCTTACCGAATGGGACAACTCTTCAAGGATGAGGATGTGGAAGCATTCTTTTGTGTTATTTCTATTATCCAACCAAATTGGATAAATGAAGCAAGGGATGAATGGAAGAAGGACGAAGAAGTATGGCCATTTATTCAAAAGTTGCAAAAGATCCTAATTCAAACAATATTGCCAGAAATTGAAGAGGAAGGAAAAATCATATTGGAACCCGGAGCAGTCACAGAAACAAGAACCCGACAGCTACGAAATCGATCAATTTCAGAGTATCTCATCAAGTGGAAGAACTTACACGTTGAAGATTCCACATGTGAAGACAATAATTCTATACAAAAGCATCAAGAACTACTCAAGCGTTGAGGACAACACTTTTTGAAGCAGAGGGGCATGTTAGGCCCCTATACTACTAGTGTAACCCCTTATTGTTATCTAGTACAAACCCACTTATTATATTGGAATGTACCCATGTAGTGGCCCATTATTGTTACTATTGTGCCCCATAGAAGCCCACTATTTTTATTATTGTGCTCTTACATTATTATTGTTATGTCGGCTCTAATTATGTTATGACCCCTTAGACTCCTATATATAGAAAGGAGGTCTTTTCATTTGTATCATCCAAGAATTGCTCATTTATGTGATGTAAAGGAGGTTGCCCCCTCGAAGAGGCTGAATCTTAAGGCGTTGATCTATGTTTTCTATCTTTTTCTTGAGCTGGTTTCATAACAAAGTGCTTTTCATATTCCACCTTCTTAGTATCGCAAATCTAATAGATTCTATCATTCCAGGGAGTCGTGGAAGTAGACAACTGCTTGGTTCACTTCAAAGCTCATGAGAATTAGTTCTTATCCTAGCGATGTTCATTTTTTCTTAGTGTCGGTCAAAACAGAGAGATAAATTTGGCTATCAAGGGTGGGGTTGATCACCTCCTTATAGTATCTTAGCTTCCTTTTTCCCTCTAGCTCCTTATCCTCCCATAACTTGTCCTTATAATTGGTGGTAATATTATCTTTGACACTATATTTTCTTCCCATAACGATCTCCTCCTTAATTCTCTAATGGTTGAGCCAAGACTGGGCATCCTTATGCCACCCGTGCTTGAGGTGAAGGTGGGGGTTTTGACTAAAGTTAGAAGCAATTTTTGGGAGCCTCTTGGATTCCATGTTGTAAATATTATTCTTATACATAAGATATTTAAACATAGTCATACTTTCAATGGGGGACAAACCAACTTCGATCAAGAGCATAGGATACATAGTCTTTCTCTTGATCTGTAGGTTGTAGGTTATGAATTTATTTTGAATCATCTCAATTTTCCTCCATGACTCTCTAGATATACTGCAACCCCAAACTTCACATCCGTATAAGACAACATGGGTAATGAGAGTCTCAAAGAGGAACCTCTTTTTACTCCAAATTTAAAGATCGACCAAATTATAGTTTTTTTCAAGCTCATAATAAGCTTTCCAACCTCCAATAATCCTTCTCTCAATGCTATAATTCTAGTTGAGTCGATGAGGAAAGTCAATACCCAAATATTTATAAGAAGAAACCTTCTCTGAGCATTGGTTATTATAAATGAAACTACCATGGGTGATATTTTTGGATTTAATGATCATGACTTTAGTCTTGTCAGTATTAACCCTCATATCCATCTTGGAGCAATAGACATGAAGAGTCATAAGCTATTTGTCTAGGTCATCATGGATTTTTGCAAGAAGAATGATATCATCAGCATAAAGGAGAAGAGTAATGATCACCCCAAGAAGCTCGTTTCCCTTGTATCCTGCAGTTTCGAGACACTCCTCTAGCTTATCGATGTATATGCCAAAAAGGGCAGGGGAAAGGGGACACCCTTGCTTAACTCTAATATTTCATTTAATGTATTTTGACCACCCTTCATTGGTCTTAAGCTTGGTAGTGACTGTCTTGTAGAGGCGGATCACAACAATCCTCAGTTCAAGAGGAACCATGATCTCTTCAAGCCTCTCCTAAAGCTTATCTAAAGGAATAATGTTGAAATGTTTTCTAAAGTCCACAATACAATAGAAGAGATTGGCTTTACTATTGTGGCATTCCTCTGCAATGATCCTGAGTGTGACAAGATGGTTGATAGTCGAGTGATGCCTCCTAAAACTAGCTTTCCCTTTAGCTCTTTTACCTTGGCTTTCAAGCCAAAGGCTAAGCTTCTTTGCCAAAATGAGCCCATAAAGGATGTGGCTAATCATAATGGTCTTGTAGTTAGAGGGAACATTTTTGTCCCCATTTTTAATGATAGGCACAATAAGGCTTTGCATTCAAAGATGAGGGAAGGCATGCTTTACAACCAAATTGAGAAGCTTGTGGAGATGAGGAATGAGGATAGATCTTCCCATTTCCTTCAATATCTTTAGCTTTCCCATTAGCGAGCTTATGAATCCTAGACTCAACTTCTTCTAGAGAGAATACATCCTCCTTAATAGGAGTGTTTAAGGTGGTTCCCATATTGTCTAAAAGGTCATACAACTTCTTAAGATAGTTGTCCCAATTTTCTAAGGGGATAGAATGATTGTCTTTGGTTTTACGAACAAGCACATTCCACCAAAAATTTCTGGGCATGACTTTAGAAAGGTGGAGAAGATATTCTTGTCTTTTATTAATATAATAACTCTTCTTCCTCTTGATGAAAAAATTGTATATATTTATATTCTGGAGCTTAATGATTTCGTTAGGAGCGTCTCTGATCACTTTCCTGGCAATTTTACTGTCTTTGTCATACCATGGATTGGAAGTTCTATTATTATGCTTAAACGAAGTCTCATTAGAGAACATGCAAATGGTATTGGAAAGGGTAGTAGTAAAATTGTAATAAATTTGATCAATGTTGCTATTATAAGTCATGGAGATTAAATCCCTTTCTAAATCCCTTAAGAACAGGTTGATCTTACTTCTATCGAAGTGAATGTGTCTTTTTGTTTCACTGGTCTCCTATGTGTGGGTGGTATGTATAAAAAGATTGAGGGATAAAGATAGAGGCCTGTTGTCAGATTTAGGTTCGAATTTGTTAAGAAAATCAAATTTTGTAATACAGTTGAGGACAAGGGTGTCAGAAATCGCATAATCCACGACACTGCTACCCAGCCCATGGAAACAGGTCATCTGACTGGAGAAGGGCCACTTATTAATACCATTACAGATGATTAGGTAATGGGAAATACAAATTTTAAGGAGCTCAGAATAAGTTCTTGATTATGTCTTCAGAGTTTCTCTTGAATCTATTAGCTAAGTTACTATCTTCATCAAGCCACTAGGGGTCAGGGTTAGAGTTGTTACTTAACATAATATCTTGGTTAGTAGTAGTTCTAGCATTAAAGTCGCCAAGCAAAATGATATTGAATTCATTCCTTAGGTTGAAGATGTTTTTTTATAAGGTATTGAAAGGACAATACTTATCCAAGTTGTTTTTCTTATAGGATGTAGAGTTGATAGGAGCGAAATAGCAAATTGCAAGAAAGATCCTATTGGTGGTAAAATTAGAGATTTCGATCCAAGTGTATTGATTGAAGGGGTCGATTTTATGAAGTCAGATGTGAGAGGAAACAATGTTCCTTATATACTGGGCTATACTACCAATACCCCTCCAAGAGGACTTCTTATTCCAAATTGACCAAAGGGTGAAACCGTCAAGGTGAGGACCCTAGATTCATCATGTTGTTGGGTCCCTATAATACTAATGATTACCCCATTACTATGGTAGTTGTACCCCTTATTAATATTGTTGTGCCCCTATTGCCCCCATATTGTTATTATTGTGCCCCATAGAATCCCTCTATTTTTATTTTTGTGGCTTTATATTATTATTGTTAGGTCGGCTGGGTTATATTGTGACTCCGTAGACTCCTATACATAGAAAGGAGGTTTTGTCATTTGAATCATCCAAGAATTGTTCATTTATGTAATGTAAAGGAGGTTGCCCCCTCGAAGAGGCTGAATTCTAAGGCGTTGATCTATCTTTTCTTGAGCTGGGTTCATAACATTTGGTATCAGAGCTTTGGATTCTAGGGTTTCGCTGCTCCAAACAGGTCATCATGGCATTTTCGCTATAACTTTTTTTCTGCAATGTTTCATAAGTTGCAAAAAAAAACCATTTGAGAAGAAATCACGCTGAACCTCAGGCCAAATTTTAAAGCTTTTCGCACTATATTTGCGGAGATTTGATCTGAGGAATTTGGTCTTTTTGCAGACTCCTGAATTACATTTCAAACAGGTGACCTGGGGAAAATCGTCATAACTTTCTCTCTGGGGATCAGATTGCAATTTCGTAAGATGGTACAAAAATAGGACAGATTGTAGTTTCTTGTATGCATTTTTCAGATTCAAAGGTCAAAAGAGTGACTCGTGGAATGTCGTACAATTTTGCTCTACTGAACTAGTTCATAATCAAGTCACTGTGGGAGATTTCATATAACTCTTCCTTGGAGAAACCAATTTGGGTCAGACTTGTGGCATTAGAAAGAGGACACAAACGGCTACTGCAGGTCACAAATTCAAAATTAGATGATCGGAAAGTACAGAGATACATCAGAGGCAATTTCAAGCTCCTACAAAGTGAAAAAAGGTGTGTATATTTTCTTAAATTTTTGCTTAAGCTTGGTTTGAAAATTTATTTTGAAGGAATTCAAAAGGCATAATAGAGCATTATTATCGGTAATTGATGCCCCGAGGAAAGAAAATGCAAACACCTAGTAAGGAACCTGGAAGCTCTAGCATGAATCATGAAGAAGAAGAAGAAATGCTATATGATATATCAAAATTACAAGAACAAGTGCAACAAGTGTCACTTGCACAAAAAGCAACAGAATCTAAGATGGATGGTTTAAGGAAAGATGTAGAAGCTAAGATGGATGGTTTAAAGAAAGGCGTAGAAGCTAAAATTGATGGCATGGATGATAAGATGGAAGAATTGAAGATAAATATGAATAAGTTGCTACAAGAAATGGTCAATAAGGGTGAAAGGGTACTAAAGGAAACTCATCATGAGAACAAAAGAAATGTTAATCATGATTCCATAGACTCTAATGTTGGATCAAAGACTCATCATATTCTAAAAATTGATATGAGGAAGTTTGATGGCAAGTATCCCGCCACATGGATATTACAGATGGAGTAGTTCTTCGATCTCAGTAATGTGCAAAACACACAAAAGGTACGTATGGAAACTTTATATTTGGAACCAAATCAGTTTGTATGGTATCAATGGCTTTGCTCTCGTAAACAATTTATCACTTGGGAAATTTTTACGGAAGAATTGGTAGCACATTATGAGGATACAAAAAGAAACACTTGTTTTAGCCAATTGATAAGTCCAAAATGGGTCCAATAATGGAGCACATTGAGGAGTTCCAAAAATTGAACATAAGGGTAAAAGATATTCCAGAGGAGCATAGGATTGATGTGTTCATAGGGTCTTTAAAGGATAATATCCCACATGATGTTCACCTTTGGGAACCTGATTCATTAGAGAAGGCATTCAGGTTAGCAAGAAAAATGGAAAGC
>APFE030197650.1:120107-139884 GCA_000404065.3 Pinus taeda | reverse complement strand
TTTTTAATTTTATTTTATGTTTTCATTATTCTTTTGAAATTTTAATGTTTTTCGAGGTCATGATAAAATATTTTACACCATTATTTTGAAATGTTGAAATTTTACCCTTGAAAAAAAAGTGTTATACCAGCGTCAACACTTTTCGTTTTGAGGGTGTTTTTTGCACAAAATTTACCATTGAAAAAAAAGTGTTATTCGAGCACCAACACTTTATATTTTGAGGGTGTTTTCTAGACAATTTTTGCACAAAAAATTGTTTTTCACCGCCATTTTTAAACATGTTGAAAATTTACCCTAAAAAAAAGCGTTATTCCAACATCAACACTTTTCGTTTTTAGCACTGTTTTGGATGCTTTTACGAGGTTTTTTTGGCTAGAGTTCCCATTCTGAGTTTATTGTTCTCATTTCAAAGTTTACATTGTTCTCTCTTCCAAGGCCAAAACCTCTCTCTCTTGGAGAGGAAAACCCATGCGTAAATTATTCTTATAGAAATTCCATTGACGAATACCAAGACCATGACCCTTGACACACTCTACCCCTCCAAGGCCAAGACATCAATCCTCTTCTTTTCTATTGTTGATATCACCACCATCATTGATGTCATCATAGTTTTACTATTGCTACTCCTTTACTGAAATGATCCAGTTTCTTCTTCACCAACATCATCATTGTTATTGAAGTCTACAATAATGTCACTGAGATCATTGCTATCACATTTCTCTTTCACCTTGCTGCACTGAGATCATCACCATGAGATCACAAAAATA
The DNA here is from genome assembly GCA_000404065.3 of Pinus taeda. Taxonomy (NCBI): domain Eukaryota; kingdom Viridiplantae; phylum Streptophyta; class Pinopsida; order Pinales; family Pinaceae; genus Pinus; species Pinus taeda. Next base: position 139,117 of record APFE030197650.1, on the reverse strand, counting down.
TGAGATCATGATTCATGTCTATTATGATAAGGTTCTATTAGGACCTCGAATATGATATTTGTTATTTCTCTTCATAGCACATCAGAACTGCATTATGTTATATCTGAATATTGTGACAACTAGTAAGACTGTATGTCTCCCATCACAAGTATGTTGAGAATCTATCATCAACGAAATCTTATATATATATGAGATTAAGTTAACGTTTGACATGGTCTTCATTAAGCCAAGAGAGAGATCTATCACTATTGTTCAATGGTTCTAGACTACTAAAGGAGAACCAACGAGATCTAATGTCAAGATTGTTCCTTGTTATGCTGAGATTGGTCTATCACTGTAATGTCGATTCTAGACCTTCAATCATTGCAGTGTTCATGATACGATGTCATTCTACTTCATTTAGCCAAGATCATCACTGCACCTATACCCCAAACAAGGTGCAGTCAAACCCTAGGTGCAAGTCTATTTCTCCATGTGATATTTCTCCTTTCTTGATTGTGGATCTCTGAGATATGATCCTCCTTTACTGGGGCTCTTTAAACCACTGATCTGCGGCTCCTTAACCCTACTATGACTCTTATCCTATGCAAAATTTCAGAGGCAATTACGAGTTCTATCTTACCCATTTGCGGATACCCCAACAGGGTATTTATAGTGGTTGTGCACATATAATTTAAGCCAACATTGCCTTATGAACTGGCATGTCTATTGCTTCCAGCCGACATGAAGTATTCTTCCTTGTTTTCGCTTAAAAACTTCTTGGAGGATTATGCTTGGTCTTTGGAGGGCCGCTACATATCTTGTAGGCTTGAATACATTGTACATAGGATCATGACATGACTCTTTGAAATATAAACAAAATCCTAAAGACATAAAGAAGAAGTCTTTGACCTAGTTACACTTCTTTCTCATGAAACCCATGTAGCAAGATTACAAAAATAATTTATTTCCTTTTATTACATTAAATACAAAGATCATGTATTTATGAAGACCGAACCTAGTTACACTTTCTTCAACACTCCCTCTTAACTAGGGAGGTATTCATAATGGTTGGTCATCCTCAATCTAAAGAATTTCTCAAAAGAAGAATGGGATTTGCAATCCATCTATTATAGCATCATTTCAACCAACATTGTTTCCATTTAGCAAGGCCTTCACTAACAACTCTATCTATCACTTAGAGCACACAATGTTGGCAAGACCAATGATTGATAGACATGCATCATCATTTTCTCTCTTAGGGTCATACCCACCCAAGTGTTCTCCGAGTATGCCCTACTAAGACTATTCTCATCTCGGGTTCCCAACCCTCAAGAATATCAATCCTCTTGCCCACTCTTATCTTGGATGCCCTACCACATCCTCAAAGAGTGTCAAGTGCTAGATGATTACACAATCCTCCATTCTTTCTTCCAAATTGAAGACAAGAATGTCGTGTCTAACTCTCTCTCTTAATCAGGGACGAATTCCAAGTTTCTATTTTCTCATAAACTTGCTTGAGTTCCTTCACTCATAGGAACTTCCCAAAGCTCCCTCTTACGTAGGGACTCTATCATCAGTACTTTATAGGGTCTTCTAGTTGATTAACGATCCAATACTTTGATGTCATCAATTTCTTCACATGTAGGGTTCAACCATCCATCACTTTCATCTGTCATGTCATTCCTTCTTTCCTGGAAAGTATCCTCCTTGGCTTTACATTTGAGGCTTCCTTCATAAGCTCATCTGTCTTGAATTTTCTTCAACAATGATTGCTCTGGATCACAAGGTACATAGTTGTGACATCCTTTACAACTCTTCTTTCCTTGATTTTTGCACACATACCCAGACTTTTCCAAGAGGTCAGACACCAAAAGAAAATCACATATTACCTTTTGGTGATGGCCTTCTTCCAGTGGAATATTCTTGTAGGTATCAATCATCCTGCATTCATGTTGACACGTCTCCCAATGATATATGTTGTCAAGGGTCCTCATCTTCTCAGACTTCCATCAAAGTCTTCACATTATTCACGGAGGTTTCATGGTCAAGTCTTCCCAATCCTCTGGATGTTTACTGCCTTCGTCATGGTTGCATGTTTCACAATCTCTTTCATTATCATGTATTTCATTCCCAGGAACTCTCATAGGTCATCAACTACCTCATACTACATTATGAGGACATATTATGTTGATTTCATCTAGTCTGACTTATGTCTTTATGCATCCTTTCAGAGGAGGAGATCTATTCCCTTTTGATCATGCTTGATTTATTTTATCTGCAACCACATATCATGACATTACAATATCAAATGAAAATACAAATACAATCATACATACCTTATTTTTCTTTCAGTATTTTCTTGCAGCTTCCTTAATTGAAAAGATCTTCAATCCCTTGGACCGCTTCATTATTCAAGTCATTGAACCATCAACTCATGAGTTTCAAGACTTGAAATTTTTTATGAGACATTTGTTGCCTTCCTGGAATAGGGGATCCTTTGCTGATATCTCTGTCAAAGATCCTTCAGGATCTAGTATATCCCCATCTGGCTAATGTTTCCTTTGACCTGAATGACTTCTTCCTTTTCTTCAATGTATAATGAGATTCCCAAGAGCTATGTTCTTCATGATTACATATGAGCTCTTGATGCCATGGTGCATCTTACTGTGTTCATGTCTGCAGGGACTTATGATAGGATATTTTTGATAGGAATACCATCTTATCCATAGTGGAGATTCATTACTCCCTCTTTCCCTTGATCCTTTCCTCAACATTCTCCATTTGTCAAGTAATATTTCCATAGTACTTATCTTTTCAACCTTTCCTCTGCTTATCTGCACTTATTTGTATCCTAGCAACTTGCCTTTCTCTATCTGACATAGATATTGCAGATTGTTGATCGAGGTAACCTTCTTGTTTATGGACATTTGTTACCTTACTTATCAATATCAATATCAATGATGATTATTTTCCCAAATCTCTCCATAAATCTTCTTGCACTGATGAAGTCAATAAACCAAAAATTGATTATAGAATAAAAGATACTTACTTGATACATGAAGACAAGATCCTCACCTTGATCATGTTGGTTGTTGTTGAGGTAGATATATTGATGCTTCCTCTGGATAGGATCCTTGTTGAGGCTTATCTTCAAAACTTTAAAATGATTTGCAACATCGACTTGAGGTTGATTGTCATGATGTAGAGATCCATCAATAGGTGTTATTATGGTTGTGAACACCTTCCTTATTTATTGAGTATTGTCCATACAAATCATGTTGTAGATGATCTACTTCTTTGAATGGGAATCCAAGCTGTTGAGAGACACCAAGGTTGTTGCTATATACCAAAATTCAACTTCAAACCTCCAAAACCCTTGTTGTAGATGACTGTAGATGCGGATTTCTTCTTTGATCTTCTACAAGGTCTTGTTGTTATAGATTGTCTCCTTGATAAACCATCCTTGTGTTTTTCATGTTGTTGTTGTAGATTGACCCTTTGATCTAGGGTTTGATCAAGGTATAACTTTTTAGTTTGCTAGGCTTTCATGTCCCTTTTTCTGCCCTTCCTTCATTATTGAACCGATCCCTCTGATACCATGTTGAAGAATCTTAGGGCATGCATATTAAGGTGATTCTCATTATACATGATAACAATTTGTGAAGCATTTATACAATTTATCTTAGTTTAGTATCCTATTCATTATTAGTATGTGTTTTTACTTCATCAAAATGCTACCAAAACGAAAGAGACAAGAACACAAATGTTTGGCTCTCTGCCAGGGCCAAAACCTCTCCCTCTTGGAGAGGAAAACCCATGCGTAAATTCTTCTTATAGAGATTCCATTGATGAATACCAAGACCATGACCCTTGACACACTCTGCCTCTCCAAGACCAAGACATCAATCCTCTTCTTTTCTATTGCTGAGATCATCACCATCATTGATGTCATCATAGTTTTACTGCTGCTACTCCTTTACTGAAATTATCCAGTTGCTTCTTCACCAACATCATCATTGCTATTGAAGTCTACAATAATGTCACTGAGATAATTATTGTCACATCTCTCTTGCACCTTCCTGCACTAAGATCATCACCATGAGATCACATAAATACAAGATCGTGATTCATGTCTATTATGATCACAGTTCTATCAGGACCTCGATTATGATATTTGTTATTGCTATTCCTAGCACATCAGGACTGCATTATGTTATATCTGAATAATGTGACAAATAGTAAGACTATATGTATCCCATCACAAGTATGCCAAGAATCTATCATCAATGAAATCTTATTTCATCTTCAAGTTGTGACAAGATTGTACCATATATATATATATATGAGATTAAGTTAACGTTTGACATGGTCTTCATTAAGCCAAGAGAGATATCTATCAAAGTCGTTCAACGTGTCTAGACCGCTACAAGACAACCATCGAGATCTAATGCCAACACTATTCCTTGTTATGTCGAGATTAGCTTATCACTGTAATGTCAAGTCTAGACCTTCAATCGTTGTAGCATTCATGATACAATGTTATTCTGCTTCATTTAGCCAAGATCATGACTGCACCCATACCTCAAACAAGGTGCAGTCAAAACCTAGGTGCAGGGTTGTTTCTCCTTGTGAGATTTCTCCTTTATTGATTGTGGATCTCTGAGATATGATCCTCCTTTATTGCGGCTCCTTAACCTACTGCGGCTCCTCTCCAATGCGAAATTTCAGAGGCAATTACGAGTTTTATCTTACCCATTTGCGAATACCCCAACAGGGTATTTATAGTGGTTGTGCACATATTATTTGAGCTGACATTACCTTATCAACCGACGTGTCTATTGCTTCCAGCCGACATGACATATTTATATATTTAAATCATTTATTTGGAGTCGACATGAAGCATTCTTCCTTGTTTTCGCTTGCAGACTTATTAGAGGATTATGTTTTGTCTTTTGAGGGATGCTACATATCCTGTAGGCTAGAATACATTGTACATAGGCTCATGACATGACTCTTTGACATATAAACAAAATTCTAAAGACATCAAGAAGAAGACTTTAACCTACTTACACTTCTTTCTCATGAAACCCATGTAACAAGATTACAAAAATAATGTATTTCCTTTTATTACATCAAATACAAAGATCATGTCTTTATGAAGACCGAACCTAGTTACACTTTCTTCAACACACCTCTATCTATCTATGTCTTTGTTCTCTCCTCTCTCCCTCACTCCCTCTCTCCTCTCTCTCCCTTTCCCTCCCACTTGTAACAAAACCTATTTACAAGTTAATAATATCCATGGTTAATAATCTTGTTATATTGTAAGTTTATTGTAAGTATTAAATGTTTATGTCCTTATTAACTAAATTTAAATATGGTTATGGAATCATTATTAGTCCCTGCCAAGGAAAAAATCTAATGCCATGTGGATAACCGCCTTACATATTTTATGTCATAATTTATAAATATGGTTACAACATTCATGCATGATTTTTAGATATAAGTAGAGATTTTTTATTCTTAAGTTTTGCAGGAACACCATCAAATCTTAAAAATCTTCGAAAATAACTTATACTCAAATAAATAACATATTTACCATCCATTACTTTCCACCATAATTTAATCAAGTCTTTGCATAAAACATGGATAGGAATAAGCTGTAAATAAATATACTTACCAGAAGTCACTTCCCATCATTATTTATGTTTCCCTCGACACTTATCTAGGAGTAAAATTGTAAATGTGAAGATTGTGGTTAATACCCACCAAAATTCATGTAGGAGTAAAACCCTCTAGAATTATTAGAGGTTACTACCCACCAAAATTTATGCAAATTATCCACTTCACATATCAATTTATTAGTTCATTTTCAACCAAGACTCTAAGATGATTTGTCTATAGACCTATATTGATTTAGCATTGACCAATGTAAGTTACAATTATTTATGCAATTTTTCCCATAACATAATTTCTAACTTGAGTTGAATTTAGCATTGACCAATGAAAGTTACAACTATTTATGCAATTTTTCCCTAGCATAATTCTAACGTGAGTTGGAGGGACTAAGTTTCCCTCCAAAACAAAATTACAATATAAAAAATTGAATTTTATTGCTTTTAAATTTTTATTATTAATTGAGCCAATATTTAAATGTTTACACTCAATTACGACACCACATTTCCCCCGTTCTATATTGCTTTTAAACTTTTATTATTTTTCAATTGAGCTAACATACCAATGTTAAATATTTATGTTTACAAACATTTATGCCTACACATCTCTCCCTATACCGGGTTGTAGAGTGCCTCTCTGCACAATAAAATAGTGAGGCAATTTTAGTAGAAAAATAAAGGTTAGGCAATGTTTAATGGAAAAATTTGCATGGATTTTCTATTGTGGGATTTTACTAGTTTTATAGAAATATGCATATAATCCTTATATGGGTATCGTGATAATCCTTATATGGGTATCATGATCTAGGCACTTATTGTATAAAATCCTATTGCAAATCAACGTTACTTTAAAATCTTTGTATTAAAAAATGATATTGTAATGACATACAAATTAGATTTTGTTTATCTCCATATTCTTACTCAAAATATAAATTCCCACGAGCATGACAAGGTGAAAGTTTCAAAGTCATCTTTTAACTAAAAGATAGAACTATCAGTTTGGTGATGAGACAATTTTATGCTTTATGATTCTGAAAACTACTTGCAGTTGCCCATCATTTGGATGCTCCAAATAAGTACTTTGGGTGTATATATAATATAGAAAATGCAAGCCAACACTAAAAAATATGTTGAGAAATATAGGGAGTATTGCACATGTCTCTCAAGACTAGGTACATCCTATTCAATTTCCATGGCACTCAGGAATCTGGTTTAAGTCTAAAATATCAAACACAAACACACTCAAATGCCACAACACTTCTACTTTGCACAACATAATAACAAATATCCATGAATCAACTAGTGCACATGACAATTTTAAATTTTTTGACCCACTACTTGTTATATTACAAACTATAATACAACAATCTTAGGTCTCCCGTACCAGGGATCATAGCCATTACATACAGCCCTGATATGAGGACATGATTAGGGCTTTCTGTCAACAACTATGACCACCAACCTACCCTGAAAAAAGTACACTTGACCTACTTTTTGATAACACAAACTACAACCCTTTAATTCCATGTACCTTGAACACATATGACGGGTCCTCTTGCCTCCCAATCTACTGATCACTGCAACTGCATCTTCAGTTGTCCAACTTGTCACTATCAATGATCACAACTCCTTTTGTGGCACTAACCTTTTGCCCACATTAGAGATATTTTGAGGTCTAAAATGGGCCTCCTAAGGAATATTATAAAATAATAGTGGAAATAATAAAATAAGATTAGATTACATCATCAAATTTTAGAGGAAAAAAATAAAAAACTAATTTTTCATTTCATATTTTCAACTTATCCCCCTATAGTTTTACTCAAATTTCGAGTGGGAGCACTCACTGGATGCATAATTTAATCCCTCATCCAAGGAGTACCCATGTTGCATACTTTCGATGGACCCCACTACATTGACTGATAGTTTGACTCCTTCAAAAGACCAATCCTTAGGGCATCCAACTAGCTCTCTATCAATCATTTATCCCACTACAAGGTGACTGACCTTCGGGAATCATAAATGATGTTCAACACTCTTAGAACAAACCTCCAAGCTTCCAATATTCTTCTCTTCTTCATGGCATTCCATACCTCACGTATCACCCTACTTATGTCCTATAATTCTACTTAGGATGTGGTTTTCTTTTGGATCTTATATCCCCACAAATAACCACGCAATCCATCTCAGGGTTTGCGACCTTGTTTGCAAGGATAACCCGCCATCTAAGGGTCTTCTACACAAATTTAGAGTGATATGATGCAGAAACTTTAGGATATATATTATGGACAGGTCATTCATAGAGATTGCCCTCATCTAGGGAACACAAAACTATGTCCTAAACACTTCAGAACAAACCCAACCACTTTAGAAAATTCATCATGAAGCATGCAACCTTGCTTTCTTAGAATCTTCAACACAACTCCAAGAATCGATAGTCCTCGGCATGAAATTTGATTGAAGACTAAGAGGAGTGCACAGATCTCTGTGGTCTCCCTCTACTATGATTACCATAGTCACCACTGAGCCTCGATCACCTCATATGTTTCTCTTAAAAACCAATGTTGTTCCTTTAGGAGTTGGGCTATACTTCTGTAATAGCCAGGGATTTCAGCCCTCAAAAACTAAGCCTTACGACCCTCTAAACTATCTATAGCAAAGTCTCAACCCTCTTCTCCTGATTTGAACATATGTGGCTAGATGATGCTCCAAATTATGCCTAGACTCCTTCACAAGCAGACCTACAAACTCGTCCAACCAACACTTAAGAAAAAGAACCAAAACCCTTCTTCCTCCTCTAGCTAATTCGTCCTTTAGAGGTCTGCAACGCTCTTGTGCTTGTTTCCTTGTCACAAAATGTGTTTTCGATGATCACAACCTCCCTTGCAACCCTTCTAGCTCGACCACCTCTTAGGGCTACATTTCTCTAGCCTCCATGATCAAATGACGTTCCTCATACCTCATATCTAGGCTTGATCCTTAAGCCTTTTTAAATAATTTCTCCTTTAGTCTCTTAGGAACCCTCTAGATCTAGGGTTTTAGTCATCTTGACCTTAGGAAATAATAATAATTTATTTTTAGATTTTAAACCCCTTCTTGAGTCCAAAACACCACTACTTAGGCACTTTTCCCATAAAACCTTATGTGATCAAACTTATCACAAACCCAACTCTTATGGTTGTGGAGTACCTCCCATGCTACAAAAATCAATACTCCCTCTTAGTAATGGAAGTACTTCCACCATATGGAAGCAACCATCATCACTGCTAGCGACACTAACCCATTTGGCGTTTACCGCTGCAACATACCCTGTAGAATGGAAAACATTATCTCAATAGTGTCTCTACCTCATATCGTCAAAACCTAAAAATCTCAAACTTCCATAGGGTTTCTCCCTCTAAAGTTAGACTCCCTTTGAGTCTATAAAATCTCCACTAGCTCACACTACTTTCACTGTGTACTCTGGTCCACTGGCCCTTCAAAGTTTCTCTAATACCATGTTGAATTTACAAGACACTCAAGAATCTAGCTTGAGCCTAAAATCTCGAACACAAGCACACTCAAATTCCATAACACTTCTACTTTTCACAACAGAAAAACAAATAACAGTGAATCAACTAGTGCGCATGACAATTTTTAACTTTTTAAACCACTACTTGTTATATTACAAACTATAATACAACAGTCTTAGGGCTCTTGTACCAGGGATCATGGCCCTTACATACATCCTTGATACAAGGACACAACTACGGCTTGGTGTCAACAACTATGACCACCAATCTACCCTGAACAAAGTACACTTGACCTACTTTTTGATAGTGCGCACTACAACCCTTTCATTCCACTTACCTTGCCTCCCAATTTTTTGATCATTGCAAATATATATTCAATTGTCCAACCTACCACTACGAATGATCACATATCCTTTTGTTATTGAACTTTGGCCCACCGATATGCCCACTAGCAACACTCTTACTCCATTAAGAATTATGCTTGTTGGGTCTTTTGGAATTTCCCTATTATCAACCATATCTATCCCTACATCAGTTGAATTGGGGCTCCCATAAAGTTTCCTCCTAACGTTCCATGGATCCTTTGATGAAAATTGTACTTAAATTCTTTTACTCACTGCATATTGCATACCAAAATCACTATTCAAAACTAGGTTTGTGAACAGAACTCAACTGCCTTCACATAGTGTCTTATTTGCTCCAAGATCACTATCATAAGGCCTTCCAGATATTCCCACTTGTCAAACTTCTAGTCACATCAGAATGTTGATCCTAGAGCATCATAAATATCCCCTCATATCTCTGAAATGCTTCCTACATTTACTGATCTAGGGCATAACACAATCTACCCAATAACAGTGATAAGTTTTCTTACTTGCTCACTGTACTAGGGCTTGTAACATCAGCCCACTCAACTGATCTTTTGACTCCTTCAAATACCAATACTTATGGCATCTAACCAACCCTCTATCAATCCTTTATCTCGCTGCAAAGTCATTGATCTTAGGGCATCATAATTGTTATTCAGCACTCTTAGAAGAGACCTCCAACTTTCCATTATTATGCTTCTTTCATGACAATCCATATCTCACATAGCACTCTACCTTTTCTTAGGATGTGGCCTCCTTTTGGATATGCTATCCCCACAAGTACCCACGCAATCCATCTCAGGGTCTGCGACCTTGCTTGTCGAGATAATCCATCTAAGGGTCTCAGTTATTGGAAAATGCAATATGGCAACTATTAATTTAGATTTTTCCTTATCCTTAATATTTGCTTGTGAATTTTATTTATTTTCTTGTGTTTTATTTATTATATATTTCTCATCAAACAAATATCAATAGAAAAATGATAAAGACAATGGACATAGAAGTTAGGCTTCAAGCTAGGGGAAAATACCCAAACCCTGCTTCAAATGAGACAATCAATACCCAAACCCTAGACAAAGTCCTCCTCCAAGTTCCAATTCAACGCTTCAAGAAAAAATTCCAGATGCATTACCCAAGTTCCAACTACACCTTCAATCCTGCAACTTCAAATTGTTACTTCGAATTTTAAGTTGTTGCAGAAACCTTAAGACAGTTCTTCAAGAGGTCTTTCTTGAGCAATATGGTGTTTCATAAGAGCAACAAAGTTAAATCAAAATATTCCTTCTTCCAAAAACTTGATCCTACAACTTGATCTCCTGCAATTCAGATTTGCAATTTCAACCTTCCTAGAAGGTGCAAAAACCCTAGATTCCACACGTGTGAGAGAGATGGACCTTCACTCTTCATTTATTTCTTCTTCCAACTTCACATCGAACTTGTTCTTGAGATGTCGAACTTGTTCTTATGAGTGTAGCAAATGAGGTCAAAGCTCCCTGTAGTTATAGACTTTCATGGGGTTGAATTCCCACATTTAGCTTGAATTGTATCAACGAGGGTCAACTTGTAATTTGGAGGTTTCCATGACCTTATAGACTCAAAATAAATTATTTTACAAGGTAAATCTTGTCTTAAAGGGTCTTATAATCATGATGTTGACTCTTTTGACTAATGACAATATATCTTGTGACCTAACAAACCATAGAAGCATGAAGAACATGCTTTTACCTAGAAGACCATTAATAAGGATCATGAAACCCATGCTTTTAAATAATAATGTTTTCTTTCTTCTTTTGTTTGTTACATAAGATACATATTGAAATGAGTACAATAATAATTATGAATGCCGAAACTAGTTACATTTCCAACACTCCCTTTTAACTAGGGAGATATTCATAATTTTACAACTATTAAAACATCATTCTCAGATTGAAGAGTTATCATAAGAAGAGTCAGATTGATAAGCCAATTATAAGCATCATGATTATAACCAACACTGTCATTGAGGCCTAGCTTGAAAAACTCAAGTTTATGCGAGAGCATTATGCTGGGAGACTTTATGTGTGACACTGTACTACCTCTAAGGCACAAACCCCATCTATGTATTCACTAGGTATGTCCTTTTAGGACTATCCTTATCTTCGATTTCAAATCCTGAATCCTCAAATAATACTGGTCCTTTATGCCTACTCTTATCTTGGATACCTATCTTATCCTCAAAGAGTGTCAGTACCTTTCCTTTCTTGGATTATTTATCCTCAAGGAAACCATAGATGCTTATCTAATATTTCACCATTCTCTCTTTATGGCCTTCACTTAGACTTATTGTTGCTAGCCCTGGTTAACTGCATGACACATGTGATATTCATCATCACTCCCTCTTAATTAGAGAGGATGTCCCTATTCCCTCATGATTAGGGAATAGATCCTTGCTCAAGTTTAGGGAGACTCCTTTTCTCCCTCTCAAATATAGAGGAGATCCCTGACTTATGTATAATATGAAAAGTCATAACCACAAGCTCTCTAGCTTGTTTCCATAAGAATATCAACTAGTCATTCTTTCTGGAGATAGTTGCACGACTCTCTCTTTCCTTCATATTTCACTATATTGATCTTTCTTCTTTCCTATGTATCATTGAGCCATCTTCTTCCTTTCATTTTTTGATAGGATCAATCTTACACATCACTTTCATCTTGTCATTATCAATGAAGGCATTATATTGAGCCTCATCAATCTTCAAGCTAATCATAGTTCCTTCATGAAAGTGATCTTCTTTGTACGAACTTGAACTTCGAGTTACCTTCTCGCACTACTACCTTTTAATTTCAAATGAAAATATCTTGACTTCATAATTTCCAAAATCATATGTTGATCTTGCCTCAACATTCTTCTTGTATTCTTGCAATATCCTTCCAAGTAGTAAAACAATATGTTCGTTGGATAACGAACAAAGAATATTAATATTAGACTTACTTCATCATGATGACCTTTTTATCAAAAACATCGACATCCTCATGGTCCATCTTCATAAGAGTCTTCCCTTATGCATCAGAGTGTCTCAAGGTCGAACTTGATTACCAAGTTACAATATTCTTTTGAAGACTACACTAGATGGTGAACACCATTCTATATATTCTAGTGAGAAAGTCTTAATATTTTATTCATTCTAGAGTAAGTCAAATTCATCTTTTACGAATCGTACAACAAAATGGAAGATTCACCATGCATGATTTAAGACCAGCATGATTTTGTACATATGAATGCTAACCAAAATATGCATTCATATTGTTCCATACAATCATCTAGCTATTTGTTTTGAAACTTGACCAATTGCATTCATTCATCCTTCAAGAATATAGTTTCCATACTATATGGAATATATACTAACCTTGTCATAATGCTTCTTCCAAGAACTTTCGAAAATGATCGTTCTTATAGGATCATGATGATCCGCCTTATAAAAATGACTACATCTAAAATTAAGAGAATGCATGGATGAACAAAAATATACAAAATGGTCTAATCTTCTCAATTTTGAAAGACTAGATGATTCCTACAAAGAAAATCAATCAAGTAGACTGCAAATATTATGCTACTATCTATAATGTCAAGCTTTTAAAACAAAAAAATTCTAGAGTAAACAACAACACATGATATTTTAAATGAAAAACAGTCTCCATAAAGAACTTGATCGAGAGGATGCCTTCTTCAACAATAAATATCTTTGACATCTTCTTTCTTCGACTTCTCAAGTTCTCCCTTCTCTCCAACTGTATGAGCTTCACTTCTTTCCCTTATTTTGTTGTTTTGCTTGTTTGGACTATCCCTCTTAAAGCGTCCATATGCATTGCATCCAAAGCATTGAACCTTGGATGTATCTGGCTTCTTCTTGGACTTTCCAAACTTTACCTTCTTTAGCTTCTTAGTTCTTGCAATAAAGCCTTGAGATTGTTCATTTGATTCAATGTGTAATAGCCCCAGGTTAAAAGTTCATGAAATATAGTTAATAAAGGCAAAAGAATGAGACCAAGGTCATGGGACACGCATTCCAAGCTGAATGTTTGGAAAAACATCCTATTGGGTGTTAGTTTCAATTTATTTTGGCAAAGGAAAAGGGCATTAATTGGAATTTATTTATGAAAATAAAGGAACAAAGGAAAAAAGGAATGTGAAAGGTCACAAATTTGCATGAGAGGAAAATTGAAGTAAAATAGAGGAAAATGAAGAAAATCGAGGCCTCGAGGATAAAAAGGCTTCAAAGGATCAACTCACAACTTTTGTCAGTTTAGTTTGGAGCTCTCTCCCTATTCTCTCATACTATTGCACACTTAGAGTATTCTTGGAGTGTTATCATTCCGTAATTTTTGAGGTTGGGAAAAAATCACAGAGGTAACCACAGAACAACTTTGGGAACTAGGAACCTAGCCCTTCCAATTTCAGAGAGGGATCTGTCTTTATGATTTAGCTTTGTTTGAATGAAGGTATTGGGCTAGCTATTAAGTTCAGGTTTAGGTTTTATTGTGTTGCTGAGTTGAAACTGGGAAGTAAGGCCATTGGGAAAATTGAGTCACAGGTTTGGGATGATCAAATACAAAGTTTACAGGCTAAAGTTAAAGGGCAGGTTAGGAAACTTCATCGGATCCTTTAAGATCTATGGTGTGAAGGAGAGGAAAATATTTAGAGATCCAATTAAAAAACAGAGGAGTTAAGAATTTTGATTTTAATCTTCAGTAAAAAACATTAAATTATTCTTAAGCCAAAGACAGAGTGTACATTCAAACAAATTTTGTCCTTTATCTTCTTAGAATAATTTAGATTTTAGAATCACATATGAGAATAAAAGGAAAACAAATTGACAAAGAGAGATGCACTTCACCAATAAAAATGACACAATAATCCTGTAACGATTGCATTGGATTACTGAAAATCTTATCAATGGTGGCTAAGTGAGATTCTTTACAATACAAGTCCTTTTCTTCAAAAAATTCCCAACCCTTCATACTTAAAATTATGAATTACTTATAGAAAATATTACAAAATATCTTGAGCCTAAATATCAAGATATGATCCTAAAAATATCTGAAAGCTGATTACAAAAGTAGCACAAAAATTTAGGAATTTTCGAACTACAGGAATTGTTGGCCCTATTGTTGAGGATGACTGTTGATGAATGAGCCTCCAAATTTGATGCGATGTTTACCTTGCTATCGAAGATAAAAATTACTCAAGTAATTCACATCTTGTCCTCTATCCCATCTGTCTTCACCCGGTCACTAAGATGTAAAAACTTTTTAATATTTGCTCCTATCCTAGGCTCCAAATCACTATGTAGCAGACAAATAACTATGTACAAGAACTGATCAACATAGTCTGTGAAAGTAAACTCTATGGAGTTTTTCCTAACCAAAGAGGTCCAATGTATGACTAATTGAGCATTACCCTACTCATCCATCTTCTGCAAAGTAAAGGGAAACTTGTCTTCTTGAGGATAAATAAACATGTAAACTAAAAGATCAGAATATTTGAAAGCTCCCTCTGTAGGAAACTTCATGAATTGATCATACATTGCATCTGCAATAAATTCACTGTAATTAAAAATAACAGGTTTCTCACGAGTGGTAAAAATTGACAAGAAGCCAACAATGGGGTCATCAACCCACTAATCAAAGTGATAACCAAGAAGGCAAGAGATGATGTTGATTATTTGCTTGGTTACCTTAGGGAACATAGAAGAGGAATATGGAGGATTGGTTTTAGGTAATTGGGCAGGAAGAAAGATTTCAAATATCTTAGCTCTCTGTGGGAAGGTTAAATTCTTATAGATCTCAGTGAGAAAGTCTATTGACAGTGGCTTGGAATACTCTGGAATTATTACTTGGAGCATTTGGGATATGGATTCCGCTGTGATGGTGATCATAATTTCACCATTTCGACTCATAATTTCTCTTTGGGAGGGTACATAGCTCAATTGACACTAGGAGACTAGCTCAAGGAAATGATGGGTTTGTGGGAACATGAATTGAGGGAGGGTAGACTCCCATAGATTCAATTCATCACTCTCATCTAATAATTTCTGCTTCAACCAACTGTGAAGTTCGAACAAGTTGAATTCATAGGTTGTCTCATAAATTTTATACTGTAGATCGACCAAGCGTAGATGATCCAGGTTAATAAGAGGGGGTAACATGGGATTTTCCTCTAGATTCTCTCCCTTGTCCTTAGGGGTTTTACTTTTAGGAGGCATTGTCAATTTTTAAAAGCAAATATAGAGGGACAACGACACTAGGATTACCTAAAACAGGTAGCTGACTACAGAATGTTGAAGTGGGATCTCTGTTAGTTATTGTATCACTGTCACTGGGCAATTGTATGGTTACTGTGACAACGTGGACGATTGAAAACTTGAAGAGGTCATGCAAAACAGCAAAAGAAAGGAGTTTTTTGTGGCTTAATGGTGCTTAATAAGGTAATTTTGAAGTTACCGTTTAATTTTTACCATTACCAGGAGTGGGTTCATTGCAACGGGGCGGGAGAGATTTAATTGGTGTAACGGTTTTCTGACGTGGGCAGGAGAGTACCAAATGGCAGCCTTTGATTGGGAGTGGAATGAATTCTCGGGACAGGTGAAACAGAAGGGAAGGTTGCGGGAGTGGGGTCCGTGAGGCTGAGTTGGCAGACAGTGATTGGGGTTGATAATGGTGTTATGGCGGATAGGGACTGGTGAAGGGGCAAGAAGTCAATGATGGAAGACTTTTCGGGGCGGGGAGGGGGGGTGATGAGTGAGAAGGAAAGGAGGGGGGGTGTGAAATACTATGGGGGTGACGCGTAGAAGCGTGGGGTCCAACCCTTTCGAACACACACCCCCCCCGTGTGGATAAAGTGAGATGGAGCTCGGGGGGACCCGAAAGCACTCCCATGTTGTTGATCTAGGCAGGGGAGATCTCAGTCGTTGAGTCTTGATCCATTGATAATCACATGCTGACACAACTTTTTGGTCGCATTATAACTTTATTAATCCTTTTGAAACGTTTATGGATAATATACGCTATTGTAAATAATTAATCATGTTTATCCCTATGATTAATTTATTTCAAATCAAATTTAACTAATCTAAACCAAATTAATCCAATCTAGGGAACATTTGGTTTTGCAAGCCCCTTTTATTCATTTTTCTAAGGTTTTTTGTTATTTTTTCTTTGCCATTTAACCACGATTAAATGGTGTGATTAACTACACTAATCTAGCTCAATCACGATTAAATTGTGTGATTGATTTACTCACTTACCTAATTAAATTTATTTTCAGCCTAATCACATTTAAAAAGTGTGATTAGACTAACTATTTCTAATTCTCCTATGTACAATGTGGCATTTAAACAAGCTTGTTATGAAACCAGCTCAAGAAAAGATAGAAAAGATAGATCAACGCCTTAGAATTCAGCCTCTTCGAGGGGGAAACCTCCTTTACATTACATAAATGAACAATTCTTGGATGATTCAAATGAAAAGACCTCCTCTATATATATAGGAGTCTAAGGGGTCATAACATAATCAGAGCCTACATAACAATAATAATGTAAGGGCACAATAATAACAATAGTGGGCTTCTATGGGGCACAATAGTAACAATATGGGCACTACATGGGTACATCAATATAATAAGGTGGTTGTACTAATAACAATAAGGGGTTACACTAGTAGTATAGGGGCCTAACATGCCCCTCTCCTTCAAAAAGTGTTGTCCTCAATGCTTGAGTAGTTCTTGATGCTTCTGTATAAAATTCTTGTCGTCCCATGTGGAATCTTCTGCTGGTAAGTACTTCCAACTGATGAGATACGTTGAAATTGATCGATTTCTTAGCTGCTCCATATGAGGATTCGGTGCATCCTGTAACCTGACTCTAGAAGTAGCATCTGCATCTGCCAGGCGTGCATTTTGTGATTGTATCCATGCCTGCACTGTGGCATCATCTCGTTTTATAGATGGCCCTGCTGATGAAACTGATGAATGCACCAACACTGGGGTATTTGCAGACAGATTAGAACCTCTTTGATGTAATGCTAGCATCTTGCCATGCAGTAAATTAGCTAAACCATTTAAGTCCTGCTTAGCATGTTCTTGACTACTTGTGACTTGATGTCCCTGCAAAACTCTCGATCCAACTTGATAGTTGCATAGAGAAGAGCTTACTGTGGTGACTGCAATATTTGTACCAGGAGAACTACACCCGCATTTTGATGCATCACTTGCTTTTCTGGCAACACCACGTGCATCACTGTCATTTGTCATATTTTCAGATTTCATTACCTGAAGACTGGCAATGGACCTTGAACCATCAGCCTGCTTTAATGAGGCCCCATGCATGAGTGTGCTATTTCTTGAGACCATTTCAAGTAATCTGGATTGTGTTACTTCTGAACCAAATTTTGTACCTGCAAGGGCTAGGTCACTGGATGTGGTAACAGTTAAACCTAACCTTATGGAGCCTTGTTTTACTTATGGAGAAGGCAAACTAGCTCTTCCATCACCACTAGAATTTAATGTGCAATGCCCAATCACTTCAGATTGAGGATTACGAATAGATTGGCAATTATCTATCCCTTGACATATTGCAGAATTTGAAACCAACTGTCTTGCTAACAAAGCCGCTGTAGCTGATGTAACAGTCCTGCCTTCAGAAATTAAGTTCTTTGGAAGCCCTTCATCTCTTAGTCTGGGATTATCTTCAGCATTATTTGATTTAATCTTGGTTTCACCTGGAACAATTGGCGAGGTAGTGGAAGAGGACACTGATGCCACAGATATTCTTTCATGTGACAATAAAGCACGAGGAGGAGCCTCATAATCACCGACCCATCCAGGGCCAAATGAGACACCTGGGGGCAGAGCTCTCCTTATCTTCTGAGCTGCAATCTTCCAGGCAACTGGTCCAAGGTTTGCAGCAAACTGAGCAAGACTTCTTGCATAAGCATGCTCTGACCGAATTCCAACAGGGATTAGCTGCTTTGACTCCCCATCTAGAATAGTAAGTATTGAGTCATTTCCATTCTCTAGTTGGTTAAATGGCCTGTAAGTAGCACAACGGTTTTCTTCCAACTGCAGTGACCGCCTTCCATTTCTCCAAACCTGTTGCTTAAGAGCAGACACTGAATGTTCTTCTGCTTTCTCAGAATTGCTTTCAACCAAGAATCCCATACCATCTAAATTTCCAAATAGATTTCCAGGCTTTTCAGCCTTCCATATCTTGGTGCTATCCTTTTTCTTCTTGATATGTCCTTCTATCTCTAGAGTTTTAGGAGTGTTAATTTCTTCCAATCCTTTACAAGATATGGTCGGATTCATTTCTTTATGCTCGATGTGATCTTTCACTTCTTGAACATTTTTCTTCTTGATATGTCCTTCTATCTTGATAGTTTGAGTGGTAGTTTTGACCAATGAATTACAAGACATGGTTGGATTCATTTCTTCTTTCTCGATG
>APFE030197650.1:106388-120087 GCA_000404065.3 Pinus taeda | reverse complement strand
TAGTAACAATATGGGCACTACATGGGTACATCAATATAATAAGTGGTTTGTACTAATAACAATAAGGGGTGACACTAGTAGTATAGGGGCCTAACATGTTTATCCCTATGATTAATTTATTTCAAATCAAATTTCACTAATCTAAACCAAATTAATCCAATCTAGGGAACATTTGGTTTTGCAAGCCCCTTTTATTCATTTTTCTAAGGTTTTTTTTTTTTATTTTTTCTTTGCCATTTAACCACGATTAAATGGTGTGATTAACTACACTAATCTACCTCAATCACGATTAAACTGTGTGATTGATTTACTCACTTACCTAATTAAATTTATTTTCAACCTAATCACATTTAAAAAGTGTGATTAGACTAACTATTTCTAATTCTCCTATGTACAATGTGGCATTTAAACAAGCTACACATTTTATTTACAAAAATTCCTAAAGTATGGTTTCATCAAATTTTGATTTTTCTTGGTGGCATTTAGACTTTCTCACATAGGGGGACATTTTCATATATTTTTTCTCTTTTCGTTTTTATTTTATTTTCTTTCATTTCTTTCTTTATTCTATTTTTTATGTCCCCTACAAATTATTTTTCTTTTTCTTTTTCTATATATATTTTTTGGAAATAAATTTCAAACATGAAACATTATTTACATTTTTCAAATATAAATCATCAGGTAAAAACAACTCATCCTATGAAATATCGGACCCTAACAAGGGCTCCAATGGAGATGACATCCTCCGAGTGAGGTGCCAAAGAACATCGTAGACTAGTATCTTTGATTCCTTGGGCCCGCTTCAAAAATCTTCCAACTGAACTGTTATACCTATGTATTATTCAAACCTATGGTAACACACCATCAGAAGCTCAGGGCCTTCACTGCGGGCTTCAACTTCTGCTGAGATTCACCTACACTCTTGCAATATAAAAATAAAAATGATATTTTACAATGTTGATCAATGACTTGATCTAATTAGGTAGGAAATAATGTTTTAACTGTTTTCCATTCACTGGTTCATTTGGCAGCTCTTTTCCTCTCAAATATGGTAGAAGGAATGCATTGTTACCTCTGAAAGCATCAATCTTAAAAGGTCATTTCCATAAGTTGTCAAATTTACCATGTTTTCCCTTATCCTCATTTCTGGAATCCCATTTCAAAACAATATCATTGAGTTGAAAATCATTTGCTTTAGTCCTTCTACCATAAATCATTTTAATATTTTCTTGGATGACTTGAGGTTTATGATAGACTTCTTCCCTTGGTTGTTGTAACTGAATAGTCTGGTTTATCCTTCTTTGCATATCATTGGTCTCCACTTGTGTTTCCTGCAGAAGTTTGAGCACTAGAATTCCCAAAGAAGTTGGGAAAACTACATCTATATGATACATTATCTAGAATGTGACATTCTAATGGACTTCTTGGTAGTAACTCCATCAACCCATGGTGCATTGATTAATTTTTTTTGCCATGACTTATTGTTCTCCTGCAATAACTTCTTGATAATGTTAACCAAACTCTTGTTTGAGGACTCAGCTAACCCATTACCCTTGAGGTAATAAGCAGTAGAGTACCCTAACTTAATGTGATCTTTGTTAAAAAAAACTATCATTTTCCTAGACTTGAAAGCAACAACATTGTCTGTTATAATTTTATGGGGGCAGCCAAACCTAGACAGTATATTTCCTTCTAGAAATTGGATAATAATGGTATCAGTGGCTTGTCTAGTGGGAATGGCTTCTATCCATTTGGTAAAGTAGTTTGTTGATGTCAAAATCCATTCGTGTTGGCCTGAGGAAGAGGGGTGGATTTCACCAATGAAGTCTAAACCCCATTATTGAAAAGGAATTCTACTAAAATTGGTTTTAATGGTAAAGGTAGCAGCTTTCTTTTTCCTTCAAATATTTGGCACTAGTGGTAGGAGGTGACCTTACATCAAAGAACATGATTGGCCAATAAAAACCATCTCTAAGGATTTTGTTGGTTGTAGATTTCTAGTATAGATGGCCACCACTGTCTCCTTGATGAAATTCCTCCAAGACACTGTCTGATTCATCTTTCAACAAACACTTTAGTAACATCCCTCCAGCATCTTTCCAATACAATTTTTTATCAAGAATTCAGAATTTCATAGATTTCATTTTAAGGAACCTTTCTTTGGTTTTTTTCAAACTAGGAGGAGTATATAAGCTCTGTAAGACAAAAATTATTTCTACATACCATGGTGATGTGCTGAAAACTTCTAAGATCGGTGGAGTCGCCTGCTCTTCTTGTTCATCTTATTCTGCAATAAAATTGATGTCTAACACATTACAATTAGACTCTACCATGAGTTTTTCTAACCCTTGACCCTTGATAAGCTTTGTTGGTTTGATTTCAGTATCATATTCCAAAATGTTTGCAATCCATTTACCCCTTCTGGCATCTAGATCTGTTTGAGTGAGTATGTCCTTGACAACTACACTTGGGACAAAATAATGTGTGAATGCAAAATATAAACCCTGAAATATTTAAGTGAATTCACCATTGCAAATGCTTGTTTTTCCATAATGTTGTATTTCAGTGATGCATCTCTTAATGCTATACTGAAAAAGGCAATTGGTTTTTCTTGTCCTTCAGCTTTCTACTACAACAACACAATTGCTATTGTATGATCAGATGCAAAATAGAATATCATGAAATATTTCGTAAAATCATGACTTATTAGAATTGGTGAAGTTGTTAATGCCTTCTTGACCTTAGTGAAAGAATCATTTTCATCATTATTCCATTTGATTTCAATATCCTTCTTTAACATGTCAATTATTGCTTTTAAGGTTTCAGTCAAATTTGGTATAAAACTCTGAAGGAAGTTTATTTTTCCAATAAAGGATTTGACTTCTTTTTTGTTCCTAGGTGGATCTATTTTCAATATTGCTTCCACTCTGCGAGGGTATATTTTTATGCCATCCTTTGAGATGATGTGTCCTAGCAGTTTTCCCTCTTCTAAGCCAAATAGTGTTTTCTTAGGGTTAAGAGAGATACCAAATTTTCTACATTTTTCGAAAACTCTCCTTAAATGGAGAAAATGTTCCTCATCTGTCTTTAAGAAGACAGTGATATCATCGAATTAATTGACTATAAACCTACCTAATTCATCTGTAAAGGCAAAATTCATTGCTCTTTGGAATGTCGCACCAACATTCATTACATTGAAAGGCATTTTCACATACATGAAAGTGCCCCAAGGTGTTGTAAACAATGTTTTCTCTTGATTGTCTGGATGTACTAGAACCTGGTTGTAACCAGAAAATCCATCTACTAAGGAAATTCTCGCTGATCCAACTACCTTCTGCAGGATGTGGTCCATTTTGGGCAAAGGATAATTGTCTTTCAGAGAAACTTTATTGAGATTTCTAAAATCAATACATAGTCTAATATCTCCAGTCTTTTTTTCTAGTAGGATCTAAGTTTGATACCCATTTTGAAAACCGCAAGGGTACAATGATTTTGGCATCATACAATTTTTAAACTTCTTTCTCAACTAGGGGCAAAAGCATTGGGTTGATCCTTTTGAGTTTCTGTCTAAAAGGTTTATGGTCCTCTTTTATAGGAATTTTATGTTGTATAATGTTGGTATCGTAGGATTTTAAATCCTCATAACTCCAGGCAAATACATCTATGAATTCTTTGAAAAACTCTATTTACTTTTGTTTTTCAATACAACGCAAAGATTTGGACAATTTAACTATTTTAGGCTTTTCTTCGTTTCATATGTTGTATTCTTCCACATCGGCTCCAATAGGTTCTACTTTAGGTTTTCTAGCCACATCATTAAAATCAAATAACTCTTCTAAGGGAACTAACCCTCTAGGCAAAACATTATCCTTCAGTTGCAAAATTTCTAACTCTTCTTGATCTTTATCTAATTCATTCAATTCTAATTTATTCACCATATTATCTACATTATTATCTATATCATAATCTATGTATATATTGGTACACTTGAATTCATCCTTTAACTGCAAAAAAATTCAATCGATTCATCATTACCAAAAACTTTCAGCACCTAATCTTATCTGAGATAACTGGTCTGTTTTTAAATTCAAGTATGTACTGGTGACTTGGGCAATAGGACATTTTGTAAGTACTAGCTAAAGTAGCTAGACCATCAGCTATGATATTTTGACCTCTTGGAACTACAAATAACTCGTACTCAACAAAACGTTCAAGGAAATCTAGAACAACATTATAAGCCCTTAAACTGGGATGTTTAGCTGAGTATTCTCCTTTGATTTGTTTAATTATGAGTTCAGAATCTCCATGAACTGAAATTATTTTGGCACCTAATATTTTCAAAAGCTGCAATCCTAGGATTAAGGCTTCATACTCATCTATATTATTGCTACGTTGAAAATTTAGTTTATATGAATGTCCTTCAGATTTTCTAGTTTGTGAATTGAAAACCCACACACTTGCTCCTAATCCTTCCTTTCTTACAACTCCATCAAAATCCATGTTCCATAAAGGCTCATTTTCTTCATCCATCTTTACAATGTCTGTTTTGATTTCTTCCATCTCACGCGAACCAATTTCCAGGTTAGGGATTTTTTCTTCTATACCTCCATCATTATACAAGATAAAAGAGTCTAGGTCTGAATGGACTAAATACAGGGGATGGTTGTTTGGTCTATCTTGACTACTAACCATGTATTTCATTAGTGTTTATTTGTAAAGTCTCCTAGGTTGACCAAAAACAGGTATGGTATCATAACTCATATCCATTTGTAGGGTGCCTTGCATCTTTTCCCCCCCCCCCCATGATCTAGAGAGTAGCATTACATACTTTGGGGATATGTCTGCCACTACGATATCCATAACTAGGCTTCTGGCAAGGATTTGAGCTAGGGTGACACAAAGGTATTTGATGAGACCAAGGCATCTTACCTTGTTGGAATCAAATGAATATAAATATTTATATGGCCTAGTGATGTTAAGATTCAATTTCTCCATTATGGCTCGAGGCATTAAATTGTGTGAGGCACCAGAGTCTAGCATGGCATTGTGAAGGATTTTATCAAGGATATTGAGATTGGCGTAGAAAGGGGGAACAATTGCATCTTGGGGTTTACCTTCTACCTCTCGACCAAACAGCAGTCCAGGCTTATCATCAGTGAGGTTTACATTATTTGTTACTTCTCCTACTTTTAAGGCTTTCATTACTTGTGCCTTGTATGCATTCTTATTCATCAGTACAGTGAGGGGGATTAGAATTTTAACTTTCGCCGATTCATTTTCTATGATGAAAGAGGTTTGTGGCTTCTCTGTTTCCTTGATGTTCTGATCCTGTTTTTTTAGGGTTTTCATTTTTAGCATCTTCTTTGGATTGACTGGAGGAAGGAACATATTTAGTTTGACTAGAAGAAGGGATAGCAGTCTGAGTTTTCTTGGGTAGATTATCAACATTATTTTCGAAAGGAGTATCAGGGATTTTCTTCGAAGGAGTATCAACAATTTTTCTACTCCTGAAGTTATATTGCATATGCACTTCCAGTATGGAATTCTAATAACCTTGTTTGTATTCTTCAGACTCCGGTGGAATTATTTCTGGCTGTGAAAAGCAGAAATTGATCTTGATCTTCTTTGGTAAAAAGGATATGATCAATTTTTGTCTCCCCAAACAAATTAATTTGGTTTTCATCTAAATATTCTTCTAGTTCCACTTCTTCTTCAGCATAGTTTTCCTGGAAAGGAGGCATAAGTTGCTGATCATTAGGGCCCCTATGTTCCCTTTGTTTTATCTGAGGTGGATTTATCCTGAGATTCTGATTTCTATTTTGAGAATTTCCTTGGTTATCCCTAGGAGGTGTTCTATCAACCATTGTTTTCCTCTCCATCATTATTTCCATGGTTTTGACTAGGTTTTCTAATTTTAACTTTGATGAAGAGGAGGAAGGTTCTTCCTTAATGGTAACCCTTCTTTAAGTTTTAAGCTTGTCTTTTTTGGCTAATAAATTAGCCTTTACTTTGACAATGTTACTTTTCATTTATTCAAGTGTGGTAGGGTCTCTTTCTCTTAATTGGTAGGTCATGTCAACATCAAATCCTTCAGGGAAATGAATTAGGGCTAACCCTAGTGGAAGATTCATAGCAGCTGGAATGGCATTATAGACTCGATTAAACCTATCAAAGTATTCTTCAATAGTTTCATTGGGGCCTCCTTTTATATTTTCATATTCATTTAAAATCTGGAGGGGATTCTTTTTAGTTTCCCATCTATTGAGAAAAGTTTGATAAAACACAGTAAGGTCATTTATGGTAGCTTTTGGTAAAGATTTAAACCATTTTCTTACCTCCCCATTAAGGCTTTGGGCAAAAAGCCTCATCTTCACATCTTCTTCATCGACCTCCTAAAGGTCAAAGTAGTCATTCATTTTATCTACATGTTGTTGTGCAGTGATGGCCCCAATGCCATCAAACTGAGGAATCCTACTTTGATAGTCTTGAGGCATGTTATGTAATTGAGCATGTAAAACTAGGGGAGCATATCGAGTTGCCATGACTGGTATATGGGGATGAACAACAGATGAACCTGTATGAGGTGTAGACATGGAAGGGATTAAGATAGTTTGAATTACGGTTTGTGATGTTGTGGGGGGGTAGTGGAAATTGTTGAAGAGATGGAACTAGTGGAAATAGGATGTAAATATTGTGTGATGGGAGAGGAAACAGAGATTGATAGGGATGAAAGTTCAACTGATTGTTGGATGTAAGCTTTATGGATAGCTTGGTCTAGGTCTGTCACTAGGTCTTCTAATTTTTGAAACTGTTGGAGAGCTTGTTTGTCAAAATCATGGTCTACAAGTTGATGTTCAAATATGTATGGTCTTAACACCGACTCATTAGTGACAGTTTTAATTGTAAAGCTTTCGTATTTGGATCTAAACAAATTGAGTTCAAAGGGTAGATCAAATTGAATTTTTTTTATTCTAACAAAGCTCTCTGGAAAAGAAGTGGCTCTTGGAAGAGGACTGTTACTCCCTTGACTTTCAGTTAAGCTTTTCTTCCTTATCAATTTCTCAGAATTATCTAGGATATTGGGAGGATTCAGATATGGATGAGCTCTAGTACGAATTCTTTTAGGAGCCAGATCTGTATAGTATTAAATGCACAATTTCAACTATGCACAAATTTTACAACCTCAAAACATTTATTTCTGAAATATAAATCTTAAATGTTCTTGAAATAAAGTTTTTGAACCACGGAAATAAAATTTCAAACCAAGGTATGTTTGCACCCCCAGTATGGTTGGCGATGTTATCACTCCATAATTTTTGAGGTTGCAGAAAAAATCACAAAGGTAACCAATTTGGAAACTAGAAATCTATCCCTTCTAGTTCAGAGAGGGATCTCTCTTTATGATTTAGCTTTGTTTGACTGAAAGTATTCGGCTAGCTATTAAGCTCAGGTTTGGGTTTCTTGTGTTTTTGGCTTGAAACTGGGAAGTAAGGCCATTAGGAAAATGGAGTCACATGTTTGGGATGATCAAATAGGGATTTTACAGGCTAAAATTACAGGGAAGGTTAGGCAAATTCACTGGACCCTTTAAGATCTATGGTGTGAAGAAGAGGAAAAGATTTAGAGATCCAATTAAAAAACAAAGTAATTAAGAATTCTGATTTTAATCTTCGGTGGAAAACATAAAAATCATTCTTAAGCTAGAGATAGAGTGTACATTCAAACAAATTATGTTCTTTATCTTTTTAGAATTATTTAGCTTTTAGAGTCACATATGAGAATAAAAGAAAACAAATTGACAAAGAGAGATGAACTTCACCAATAAATGGCATAAGAATCTGTAATGATTGCACTGTATTACTGAAAATATGATCAATGGTTTTTTAGAGTCACATATGAGAATAAAAGAAAACAAATTGACAAAGAGAGATGAACTTCACCAATAAATGGCATAAGAATCTGTAATGATTGCACTGTATTACTGAAAATATGATCAATGGTGGCTTTGTGAGCTGCTTTACAATACAAGTCATTTTCTTCAAACAAGTCCCAACCCTTCGTACTTCAAATTATGAAGTACTTATAGAAAATATTACAAAATATCTTAATTCTAAAGATCAAGATATGATCCTAAAATATATATATAAAAACTGATTCCAAAAGTAGTACAAAAAATTAGGAATTTTCGAATTGTTGGGACTGTTGACCCTATTGTTGAGGATGATTGTTGATGATTAAGCCTCCAAATTTGTTGTGTTGTTTTCCTTGCTATCGAAGATAAAAATTACTCAAGTAATTCACATCTTGTCCCTTGTCCCATCTGTCTTCACCTAGTCACTAAGATGTAAAACCTTTTTAATATATGCTCCTATCCTAGGCTCCAAATCACTATGTAGCAGTAGCAGACAAATAACTGTATACAAGAATTGATCCACAAAGTTTTTGAAAGTAAACTCTATGGATTTTTTCCTAACCAGATAGGTCCAATGTATGACTGATTGAGCATTACCTTTCTCATCCATCTTTTGCAAAGTAAAGGGAAACTTGTCTGCTTGATGATAAATAAACATGTACACTAAAACAACAGAATATTTGAAAGCTCCCTCGATAGGAAACTTCATGAATTGATCATGCATTGAATCTGCAATAAATTCACTGTAATTAAAAATAACAAGTTTTTCACAAGTGGTAAAAATTGACAAGAAGCCAACAATGGCTTTATCAACCCATTGATCAAAGTGACAACCAAGTAGGTAAGAGATGATGTTGATTATTTGTTTGGTTACCTCAGGGAACATTGAATAGGAATATGAAGGGTTTGTTTTAGGTAATTGGGCATCTTCGGGAAGAAAGATTTCAAATATTTTAGCTCTCTGTGGGAAGGTTAAATTCTTATAGAGCTTAGTGAGAGAGTCTACTGACAGTGGCTTGGAAGACTCTAGAATTATTACTTTGAGCATTTGAGATATGGCTTTGGTTGTGATGGTGATCATAATTTCACCATTTTGACTCATAATTTCTCTTTGGGAGGGTACATAGCTCAATTGACACTAGGCGACTAGCTCAGGGAAATGATGGGTTTGTGGGAGTATGAATTGAAGGAGGGTAGACTCCCATAGATTCAATTCATCGCTCTGATCTAAGAATTTTTGCTTCAACCAACAGTGAAGTTAGAACAAGTCGAATTCACAGTTTATCTCAACAATTTTATACTGTAGATCAACTAAGGGTAGATGATCCAAGTCAATAGGAGGGGGTAACATGAGATTTGCCTCTCGTTTCATTCCCTTGTCCTTAGGGGTTCTACTTTTAGGGGGCATTGTCGATTTTTAAAAGAAAACACATAGGAACGAAGAGGCTAGGATTACCTGGAACAAGATGCTGACTGCAGAATGCTAGAGTGGGGTCTCTGATAGCGATTGGATCATTGTCGTTGAGAAATTGTCTAGTTATTGCAACGTGGAGGATTGAAAACTTGAATAGGTCATGCAAAACAGTGAAAGAAAGGATTTTTTGTGGCTTAAAAATGCTTAATAAGGTAATTTTGAAGTTACTGTTTTGTTTTTACATTACCAGGAGTGGGTCTATTGCAAAGGGGTGAGAGAGATTTAATTGGCATAACGGTTTGCTAAAGTGGGCAAGGGAGTGCTAGGTGGCAACCTTTGATTGGGAGTGGAAGGGATTCTCGAGACATGTTAAACAAAAGGGAAGGTTGCGGGAGTGGGGTCCGCGATGGTGAGTTGGCGGACAATGAGTGGGGTCAGGAAGGGTGTCATGGCGGATAGGCACTGGTGGAGGGGTGAGCAGTCAATGCTGGAAGACTTTTCGGGGGGCGGACACGATGAGTGAAAAGGCGAGGGGAGTTGTGAAACGTTAGAAGAGTGGGTCGAACCCTTTCGAATGTCTCCCACCCACCCGTGGATAAAGTGGGATGGAGCTCGTGGGGGGGGCGAAAGTACTCCCCCGTCGTTGATCTAGACCGGGGAGATCTCATTCGTTGAGTCTTGTGTCGTTGATAATCACATGTTGACACAACTTTTTGGTCGCATTCCAACT
This sequence comes from Pinus taeda, assembly GCA_000404065.3. Classification (NCBI taxonomy): domain Eukaryota; kingdom Viridiplantae; phylum Streptophyta; class Pinopsida; order Pinales; family Pinaceae; genus Pinus; species Pinus taeda. The sequence goes on along the minus strand of APFE030197650.1, from coordinate 110,031 downwards.
TTATTAAGCCTTTTGAAATGTTTATGAATAATATACACTATTACAAATAATTAATCGTGTTTAACCCCATGAATAATTATTTCAAATCAATTTTTACTAATCTAAACCAAATTAATCCAATCTAGGGCGCATTTGATTTTGCAAGCCCCTTTTATTCACTTTTTCTAAGGTTTTTTATTATTTTTTCTTTGTCATTTAACCACGATTAAATGGTGTGATTAACTACACTAATCTAGCTCAATCATGATTAAACAGTGTGATTGATTTATTCACTTAATTAAAAAAAAATCAGTGTAATCACGTTTAAACAAAATGATTAGACTAACTATTTCTAATTCTCCTATTTACAATGTGGCATTTAAACAAGTTGCACACTTTATTTACAAAACTTCTTGAAGTATGCTTTCATGCAATTTTGATTTTTCTTGGTGGCATTTAGACTTGCTCACCTAGGGGGACATTTTCATTTTTTTTTTTTCTTCTTTTATTTTCGTTCATTTCTTTCTTTATTTTATTTTTTCTGTCCCTTACAATTTATTTTTCTTTTTTTCTTTTTCTATATATATTTTTTGGAAATAAATTTCAAACATGAAACATTATTTACATTTTTCAAATATAAATCATGAGGTAAAAACAATTCATCCTATGAAATATAGGACCCTAACATGGAGCACCCTAGCATTGGAGAAAGAAAGGCAAAGAAAGGACAAGGATAGTAAAGGACAAGCAAGGAAGGTTGGATCAAGCACCTTCAGCAAGAAGACTTGCAGGTAACAAGTTGCATGTGTGATTTCCTAGCTAGTTTGTGAATGCATGGTACATGAATTCATGTATTTGGTTATTTTGTTGTTATTGGCATGGGTTTCTTTAGGTGTGACAATTATTTTAGCCTTGCCTTTCCATTTCCAGATATTCGTTGTGTGATGGGGATCTTTTATTTAGTTGAGCTTTGGATTGTGGGAAGATTTTGGAACCAGGTGAGGTGGTCTCAGGGAAATTCCCACGGGTTGGTGGTGGAGGTGGTTTACTTCAGGGAATCCCTCAGCAGATGGGTGGAGACAAGAAAATTCCTCAAGGTAATGGTGAAGAAATTCTGAGGCATCCAAGCTTCTTTTGGGCTTAGTGATCTCTTGACTAGCTTTGGCGAAATCATGGTAGCCTGAGAGTGCAGGTGGTTTAATCTCTGGAAAGCCCTAGTTGTTTATGCATTTGTTTTCTTATGTGATCTCTTGATCGGTTTTGGCAAGATCGCAGGAGCATGAGCATGGAGGTGGTTTAATCTCCAAGAAGACCTAATTGTTTGTCTTAAGTCCCACATTCATGCTTGGAATATGGCATGAGGGTGATTGGTTAAAAGAAAGATTTTGTTAATCCAAATCTATGGTTGGGTGATACATGGAAGTCCCTAACTTGGTTGGATTTTGTATATGTTAATAAGATCTATTTTTCCTATTATATTCTGTGAGTACTTTTTATTATGTGCCTTTGATGGTTGTTTTATCATGGTTATTATTCTAGTTATGTGTTGGTTATAAACATGGCTCCATAACAGGTTCTAGCTATGGCTCTTGATATGTTTTGATTTGTTGATGAATGGTTAATTAATGCATGAATTAACAAATGTTATTGCAGCTATTATGGAGGGAATTAGACCTTCTTGGTAAATCTCAAATAAATTTATGACTCATATGTTCATATATACATTCATGACTTGTAGATTACATGTTCACCATATGTTTGAAGAAATGACTGTCATGGTTAGGTGTGAGAAGGTCAAGTTTCTAATTTAATTTTGTATGTTTGGCCTTGTCATTGAGTTAATTATCATTCTGGAAAGTCTCACTGAGTTATGGGTAGTGGTCTAGAGGCTAGCCTAAAATGGTGGCTTAGAATTCAGGACCGCACCCTCTAAACTAGAAATTTTGGGTTATAACCACACCCTTACAGGCTTATGCATGTGGTTAGAGGTCTAGAACCACAAGGAGGCCTTGTCATGCATGCGTTTATGGGCCCAGGTCACTAAAAAACAACCCAACTCAGGGTTTGGGCACTTGGAGTGGTTGTTTAGCTCTTGGGTGTCTTGTAGCTCCTGAGGAAGGTCAGTAAAGTTCAAGTTTGTCGGCTCCACTTCCTTAATTGTACATAGGAGGTTCGGTCATGTCATAGTATCCTTCAGCTCATGTTTATCTTGGCAGGCCAGTTAAAGTGGGTAAATGCAGGATGGGCGATTACACAATGTCATCATTTGCCTTGATCCAAGTCTCTTCCAAGATGCATTGAGCCGATGACTCATCAAAAAGAGTAGAGTCTTTCTTAGAGTAGATGCTAGTTGCAAAACTACGCCATTCTAGCAACAAGGCATTCAGTGCAAAGATGGTCATTTCAGGGTAAAATATTGTCTACCCAAGCCCATGCAATTGATCTCTTATTTAATAAATCTTCATCATACAGGAGGCCATGTCTTCATCCTTCGATTTTTTTATTTTGTATAGTTGGTTTCTCAAAGACATATTTTGACTTGACATACTTATAGAGTACAAATTTACTAGTGTGTCATACATAGCCTTAGAAGTCATCAAATTAGAAACAAATGGAACAAGATGATTCTTAATGGATTCAACAATGATCCTTTGTGACCTTACTTCTCCTTTCTTGTATTTTGATAGCTCGAGTCTTTCCGTTGTTAGGATAAGCAACTTCACCAAGAACATATTCCATTACTTCATGTTTTGTAAGTGTCAGATCAATCATTTTCTTCCATGCTAGGAAATTTGTTGAGAAACCGAGCTTATTGTTTTCCTTGTAGAAAGAACACATATGACCTGTAGATTCATACATAGTGTAACAATATGATACTTGTCAACCAAGAGTGTTTTTGTGATCTTCCTTCTCAAGCTTTCCTTTGATGAGAGTGTGAAGTGGTCTTCTCTCTTCCTTCAATAACAGTTTGATCCTTATATAAGTGATTACCTTTGACAAGCAAACCTTTATTCATGTCCTTCCAGCGGCCTTCTATTGTTCACCTTAGCTCTGAAAACATGTTGGAAAATATAATATGGCAGCTATTAATTCAATTTTTTCCTTTTCCTAAAAATTAGTTTGTGAACTTTATTTATTTTCTTACATTTTCTTTATTGGATCTTTCTCATCAAAAAAATATCAAGGGAAAAATAGTAAAGACAATGGACACAAAAATTAGGCTCTAAGCCAAGGCAAAACCCCTCGAAGGGAAAACCTAGAAAATCTCTTTTCTCCTTATAGAACCCAAACCCTAGACCAAGTCCTCCCCCAAGTACCGAGTCAATCATTGAAGAAAAACTTCCAGATGCATCATCCAACTTCCAACTACACCTTTGACCCCCAACTTCGATCATGCAACTTTGACTGCTACTTTGACGTTGTAGTTGTTGTTAGATCTAAGACTTTTGTGATCCATAATGTAGATATCAGTCTTTAGGATTAATCACATCGTTAGGATTGGGTCGACGTGTTGGGTCCCTATAATACTAGTGATTACCCCATTACTATTGTAGTTATACCCCTTATTAATATTGTTGTGCCCCTATTGCCCCCATATTGTTATTACTGTTGCCCATAGAATCCCTCTATTGTTATTTTTGTGGCTTTATATTATTATTGTTAG
>APFE030197650.1:87494-100913 GCA_000404065.3 Pinus taeda | reverse complement strand
ATCATCCAAGAATTGTTCATTTATGTAATGTAAAGGAGGTTGCCCCCTCGAAGACGCTGAATTCTAAGGCGTTGATCTATCTTTTCTATCTTTCCTTGAGCTAGTTTCATAACACGACGTTTTTAGTTGTTGTAGAAACCCTAAGATAGTTGTTCAAGAGGTCTTTCTTGAGCAAGATGATGTTTCACAAAAGCAACAAAGTCAAATCAAAATATTCACTCTTTCGACAACTCGATCCTGCAACTTGATCTTCTATAATTCAAATCTGCAATTTTGGTCTTCCTAGAAGTTGCAGAAACCCTATATTTCGCACGTGTGAGAGAGGTAGAGCCAAAAAACAAATGATTATTCTTCTTCTTGGATTCTCCTCGTCTTCTATGTGAAAATTCAAAATTCCAAATCACTACTGTAACAACCGATTACGTTTCTCCTATTTGTTAATTACTGAAGCAAATTATTTATTGTTTCCTACAGTAAACACTAAAATGAATACACTACAGCCTACATGATTTTAATTATAAGCGGAAACAAGAAACTAAACAGGAAAGAGATACAACACACACACATCTACACAGTTATTTTTGGACAAACATCCCCGAAAAAAGCCAATGTGGGAAAATCGGTGCAACAGATGAGGGTTTTATTATTATGCAGTAGTAATTCTGAGTACAATTCATTGGATGCCCAAATGGTTATCCTATACAGAGAGAAAATAGACAAAACAAGTAGTGAGATGCTCTCACCCTGTCACTGGAAGAATCTGACCCTAATCTCACTGGAAAGAGGGTTTGTGTCCCTTATGTGTCAGCTTCTCTGCAAAATTGTGTCAAGCCTACACAGTGTTTAGGTCACCTCTACTGGAGACTACGTTGCTCCTCCTTTGGATCCTCTGCTACTCAGAAATTTTGATTTCCAACATCCGGGTCTCACATCCTGGCTCCTGGCTTTTGAAACTCGATTTCCTCGGCAAGAAATTTGATCTCCCTCTAGGTTCTGTGTTGTCACTGCGTCAGCACTGTGTGGGCCAGCGTCAGCCTATCTGTGGACATTGTTATGTCCTCTCTGCCTTGTACTCTATGGCCCAGGAAAAGACTCCTCACCATATACTATCCATGCCCCTCTCTGCAAAAGATCACTTCAAAATTCTTTCCGACAACTGCTCTGCTTTAGAAAATGGATCTTCTAATCTTCACTCGATGTGTTCTCCAAGTGTCCCTTAATCCTCTTCTTATATCTTTCTGTTAGACAACCAACGACCAAGATTAACTTCTAATCAGTGGCTTAGATCATTTTGTCATGATCCTCGAAGTTACACCCACAATTTAGATTAATACCCATTAATTAGTTTAATTTCCTAAGTTTAGACTTAGGGTCCCATTAAAAATAATTAATTATTTTAATAAAACTGTCTCCGGGTGGAATCTCCCAAAACAATTTCTGGGTATTGGAGAATGCACGCGTCTAAGCCTCCCTACAAATTTTGAGACGTAGAGCACATTCGATGCTACCATAAATAAACACTCCCTCTTAGCAAGAAATGTGCTCTAGTAATGCACCCTGTTAAAGCATCAATCTGATTTGTAACATCTCCTTCTGCGTTGCTAATGTCTGACACCCTGCCACTGTCAACACTGCATCCCAAATTACTCAACTAGTGTTCAGTATGATGCATCTTATTTTTAGAGTCTGACTACTTCCAGACTCTACACTGACCCTCTGAAGCCTCTGTGTTGTTGTTGAGCTTTGCTCTATGCCATCTACATTACTGCCAACTCTGCTCTATGTTGCTCAGTGGTTGGCGCTACTAACCTCTACAACTATCACTTTAGCCCTCCTTTGTAATAACTAACACTGGTCCATCCTGCTACTATCGATCTTGGCTCTCGTACCAAGGAATTGATCTGAGGGGTGGGCTCCTCAAGGATCATGCCTATCTTTAGCTCTTTTGAATTACAACTCTAAATCGGCCCACCTCCCTCCTAGAGGTATCTCGGCTATTATGGCAAACTCCTCTACCTCGATCTTCGTGACTGCAACCTTTGAATCATGATTTTCATCTTCGTCCTTCTTCCTTAGAGGACATTGTGTTGCGTAGTGACTGAATTCACCACACCTGAAGCCTTTGATCTTCGAAACATCTTTCTTCTTTTTTCGTTGCTCCTGTTGTCCCTTAGATACGAGGGTTGCATTATCTTCCTCCTCCTTGGGCTTCGACCACTGTTGTTGCTTCCATCAAGTTTAGACTTGACCAAGTCTCTCCTCAACTCCTCCTACTTAAGAGTTGCCCACATTTCATCGCAACTTGGCAAAGTCGCCATGCCCAGGACACTCTAGAAAAAGACTTACCACTCCTCAGATACTAAATTTATGGCCAGTCTTACCATTTCAGAACCTTAAGGTGTTGACCCCACAGATGCCAGCTCATCTCGAGTATGTCGAAGCTTATTGAGGAATGGACCAATGCGCTCCCCCTTTTGCATATGTAGAGATCTCATCTTGTGCTCTAAATACATATTTTGTTGCTAAGAAGATCCTTGATACAACGTCGGCAATGCATCCCACATCTCCTTGGCAGTCCCTCTGCCAGCGATGTGATAGACCACATGATCCTTCACTCTATCTAGGATCATTCTCTTTGTCTTCGCCATCTCTCCCTCGTATTTCTTGAGTGGACCTGAATCTGCTGGCACAACTACCACATTGTCGACATAAGTTTTGAGAAAATGTTCATCCAGAAGGCAGGACATCCTTTCCTTCCAAATCACATAGTTAGATGCACCATCCAACCAATCTTGATCTCTCAACCCATTGGCTACCATCCATGCCAAATGAAAAGGTCGAATAGCCTCCTCTCTCCTCTACGCAACACTAGATTGGTCTATGCACTCCATGTTGGAGTTTATAGATCTGCGCCTCTTCGTTGCTGCTCAACAAATGAGAATTCAGACTCCTTGGCTAGAAGTCCTCTGAGGAAGAATTCCCTCAACCATGTCCCTCTCTTCCCTCTAACATCTTTTTTCCCAGTAACTGCTTGCAGAAAACTACGTCTCACCAGAAACCTCCTCTTCGTTGAAGCTTCTGCGCTGCTTCCTCTAACACTGGAAAACTTCAATTTGGAAGTCTTACCTCTCCGTCAACTCACTCAGAGAGAGCCCTTCCTCAAAAAAAATTCCCTCTTGGCTTGGACTGTGCAATCCCTCTAAGGATTCGATTTGCTGCCTACGCAACTCTTCGACGTTCCTCTTCAACATTGGGTTATTATGGCTCTGCTCTCTTGCTTCATCCCGCAGCTTTGTTACCATGTGAAAATTCGAAATCCCGAATCACCACTGTAACAATTGATTAAGTTTCTCCTATTTTTTAATTACTGAAGCAAATTATTTATTGTTTCCTACAGTAAACACTAAAACGAATGCACTACAACCTACACCATTTCAATATAAGAGGAAACAAGAAAGAGATACAACACGCACACATCTACATAGTTATTTTAGGACAAACATCCCCGGAAAAACCCAATGTAGGAAAACTAGTGCAGCAGCTGACGGTTTTATTATTATGCAATAGTAATTCTAAGTACAATTCGATGGATGCCCAACTGGATATCCTATACAGAGAGAAACTTGACAGAATAAGTAGTGAAATGCTCTCACCCTATCACTGGAAGAATATGACCCTGATCTTGTTGGAAAGAGGCTCTGCGTCCCTTCTGTGTCAGCTTCTGCTCAAAACTGCATCAACCCTACGTGGTCTCTTTGTCACCTCTGCTGAAGACTACGTTGTTCCTCCTTTGGATCCTCTACTGCCCAGAAAATTCATTTCCAGCCTCCCAGTCTCACACCCCGACTCCCGGCTTCTAAAACTCAATTTCCTCAGCAGGAAATTCGATCTCCCTCTAGGATTTGCACTGCCACTGCGTCAAAACTGTGGGCCAGTGCATCCTCTCTATGGGCGTTGTTTTTTCCTCTCTTCCGTGTACTCTCTAGCATAGGAAAATACTCTTCACCAGATATTATCCCTACCAATCTCTACAAAAGATCACTTCGAAATTCTTTCTGGCAGCTACTCTACTTCAGAAAATGGATCTTCTAATCTTCACTCGATGTGTTCTCCAAGTGCCCCTCAAGCCTCTTCTTATATCTTTCTGTTGGACAACCAACAACCTATATTAACTTCTAATCAATGGCTTACATAATTTTGGCTTGATCCTCATATTCTTCTAGAAGTTACACCCACAGTTTAGATTATTACCCATTACTTATTTAATTTCCTAAGTTTAGACTTAGGGTCCCATTAAAAATAGTTAATTATTTTACTAAAATTGTCTCCAGGTGGAATTTCCCAAAATGATTTCTGGGTATTGGAGAATGCATGTGTCTAAGCCTCCCTGCAAATTTTGAGACTTAGAGCATATCTAATGCTACCAGAAATCAACATTCTAGACCTTCGTTCTTCCTTTTTTGCTACTTTTAACTTCAAAATGAACTTGTTCTTAGAGTCAAACTTGTGTGTAAGTGTATCAAATGAGGTCGAAGTTGCTTGTATTTATAGTGTTTCCAAGGGTTTGAATTCCCTCCTTTAGGCCGACTTGTACTTTGGAGGTTTCCAAGACCTTCTAGACTCAAAAGTAAATTCTTTTACAAGGCACATCTTGCCCGGAAGGGTCTTATAATGATGATGTTGACTCTATTGACTCATGACAATATATCCTATGACCTAACAAACCCTAAAAGCATGAAAAACATGCTTTTACCTAAAAGACCATCAATACGGATCATGCTTTTACTTATTGAAATGAGTACAATAACAATTATGAAGACCGAAACTAGTTACATTTCCAAACACTCCCTTTTAACTAGGGAGGTATTCATTATTGTACAACCAGTACAACATCATTCTCAAACTGAAGAGTTCTCATAAGAAGAGTCAGATTGATAAGCCAACTCTAAGCATCATCTTTATAACTAGCATTGTCATTGAGACCTAACTTGACAAGCTCAACTTTATTCAAGAGCATTATGTTGGGAGGGTTTATGTGCGATATTGCATTACCTCTAAGGCACATACCCCATCCAAATGTTCAATAGGTATGTCCTTTTAAGACTATTCTTATCTTGGATCCAATCTTGAACCCTCAAATAATATCGGTCCTCGTCGACTACTCTTATCTTGGATACATGTCTTATCCTCAAAGTGTGTTGATACCTTTCCTTTCTTGGATTATTTATCCTCAAGGAAACCACATATGCTTATCCAATCCTTCACCATTCACTCTTTATGGCCTTCACTTAGACTTACGGTTATTAGTCTTGGTAAAGTGCATGACACACGAAGAAGATAATGCACATGTGATGTTCATCATCACGCCCTCTCAATTAGAGAGGATATCCCTATTCCATCTTGATTAGGGAATAGATCCTCGCTCCTGTTCAAGGAGACTCCTTTTCTCCTTCACAAATGTAGAGGAGATCTTTGACTTTTGTCTAATATGAGAAGTCATAACGACAAGCTCTCTAGCTTGTTTCCATAAGAATATCATCTACATGTTCTCTCTAGCTTTCCTTTGTATCTCATTATATCGAGCTTTTTTCTTTCCTAGGTATCATTGAGCCATCTTCTTCCTTCCATTTTGTTCCTTCCATTTTGTGATAAGATCAATCTTGCACGTGACTTTCACCTTGTCACTATCAATGAAGGCATTATATAGGCATTACATTGAGCCTTGTCGATCTTCAAACTAATCATAGCTCCTTCATGAAAGTGATCTTCTTTGTACGAACTTGAACTTCAGATTATCTTCTTGCGCTACTAGCCTTTACTTTCAAGATGAAAACATCTTGACTTTATAATTGCCAAAATCATATGTTGAGTTTGCCTTAGCATTCTTCATGTATTCCTGCAATATCCTTTTGGGTAGAAAAACAATATGTTAACTAGATAACCAACAAAGAATATTAATATTAGACTTACCTCATCATGATGACCTTCTTATCAAAAACATCAACATCCTCATGGTCCATCTTCACAAGAGTCTTCCTTCATGCGTCAGAGCGTTGAAAGATCAAACTTGATTACTAAGTTATAATATTCTTTCGAAGACTACACTAGATGTTGAACACCATTCTATATATTCTATTGAGAAAGTCTTAATCTTTTATTCATTCTAGAGTAAGTCAAATTCATCTTTTAGGCATTGTACAACAAAATGGAAGATTCACCATGCAAGATTTATGACCAATAGGATTTTGTACACATGAATCTACCCAAAATATGCATTTTTATTCTTCCATACAATCATCTTGTTATTTGTTTTGTAAGATGACCAATTGCATTCCTTCATCCTTCAAGAGTATTGTTTCCATACTATATGGAATATACACTGATCTTGTCATAATGTTTCTTCCAAGAGCCTTCCAAAATCATGGTTCTTATAGGATCGTGATGATCCACCTTAGCAAAATGACTACATCTAACATAATGTCAAAGAATCCCTAGATGAACGATAATATACAAAATGGTCTAATCTTGTCACTTTTGAAAGACTGGATGATTCCTACAAAGCAACTCAATCAAGTAGACTCCAAATCTTATGCTACTATCTATGATACCATGCTTTTACAACAAAACTCTTCTTGAGTAAACAACAATGCATGTTTATTCTAAATGAAAGGCAATCTTCATAAAGAACTTAACAAAGAGGATATATTCTCCAACAGTAAAGATCTTTGACATCTTTCTTCGGCTTCTTTTCAGGTTCTCCTTTCTCTTCGGTTATGTGAGCTTCACTTCTTTCATTTCTTGTGGTGTTCTGTTTGTTTGGACAGTGTCTCTTAAAGTGTCCATTCATTGCATCCAAAGCATTGAACCTTGACATATCTAGCTTCTTCTTGGAATTTCCAAACTTTCCTTTCCTCCACTTCTTGGTTCTTGCAATAAAGGCTTGATATTGTTCATTTGATTCAATGTCATCATTTGTCATTGATCCTAGTCTCTTCCAAGATGCATTGAGCCCATAACACATCAAAAGGAGTAGAGTCTTTCTTAGAGTATATGTTAGTTGCAAAACTGCTCCATTCTTGTGGCAAGGCATTCAGAACACATTTGTTCATTTTAGAGTCAGAAATTGTCTCCCCAAGCCCATGCAATTGATCTCTTACTTGAGAAATCTTCATCAGATAAGAGGCCATATCTTCATCCTTCAATTTCTTTATTCTATATAGTTGGTTTCTCAAAAAAAAAAATTGACCTGATATACTTATAGAGTACAAATCTACTAGCTTGTCATACATAGCCTTAGAAGTCATCAAATTAGCAACAAATGGAACAAGATGATCATTAACAGATTCAACAATGATCCTTTGTGCCCTTACTTCTCCTTTCTTGTATTTTGCTAGCTCTTGAGTCTTGTATTTGTTAGGTTCCGCTACTTCACTGAGAACATATTCCATTACTTCATGTTTTGTAAGTGTCAGATCAATCATTTTCTTCCATTCTAGGAAATTTGTTGCGCCAACGAGCTTATTGCTTTCCTTGCAAAAATAACCCATATGACCCGTAGATTCAAACATAGAGTAACAATATGAGATTTAATTGTCAACCAAGAGTCCTTTAGTGATCTTCCTTCTCGAGCTTTTCTTTGATGGCTTGAAGTAGTATTCTTTCTTCCTTCAGTAAGAGTTTGATCCTTCTGTAAGTGATTAGCTTTGACAAGCAAACCCTTCTTTGTGTCCTTCCAGTTGCCTTCCCTTGTTCATCTTAGCTCTGAAACCATGTTGGAAAATGCAATATGGCAGCTATTAATTCAGATTTTTCCTTATCCTTAATATTTGCTTGTGAACCTTATTTATTTTCTTGTGTTTTCTCTATTAGATCGTTCTCATCATTCAAATATGAAGAGCAAAATAGTAAAGACAATGGACACAAAAATTAGGCTCCAAGCCAAGGCAAAACCCCTCCATGGGGGAAACCCAAACAAATTCTTCTCTTCTTATAGAATCTGCATCAAATGAGACAATATATATCCAAACCCTAGACCAAGTTCTCTAATTACCAAGTCAGCGATTCAAGAAAAACTTCCAGATGCATCGCCCAACTTCTAGCTACACCTTTGACCCCCAACTTCGACCTGCTACTTCGACTTTGTAGTTGTTGCAGAAACCCTAAGACAGTGCTTCAAGAGGTCTTTCTTGAGCAAGATGGTGTTTCTTCACAAGAGCAACGAAGTCAAATCAAAATATTCGCTCTTCCAACAACTCGATCCTGCAACTTGATCTCTTGCAATTCGAATTTCAACCTTCCTAGATGCTGCAAAACCCCTAGATTTTTCACGTGTGAGAGAGATAAAGCCCAAAAACAAACTTTTCTTCTTCTTCTTGGATTCTCTTTGTCTTCTAGACCTTCATTCTTTCTTTCTTGCTTCTTCCAACTTCGAATCGAACTTGTGTGTGTGTATCAAATGAGGTCGAAGTCGCTTGCATTTATAGCCTTTCCAAGGAGTCAATTTCCTCCTTTAGGTCGACATGTAGCTGCCACGGCCACCTTGTACTTTGGAGGTTTCTAGGAACTTCTAGACCCAAAACAAATTCTTTCACAAGGTACATTTTGCCTAGAAGGGTTTTATAATCATAATTTTGACTCTCTTGACTCATGCCAATATATCCTATGACCTTAAAAACCTTAGAAGCATGAAGAACGTATTTTTACCTAGAAGACCATCAATAAGGAGCATGAAACCCATGCTTTAACAATAATTTTTTCTCTTCTTTTGTTTGTTACATAAGATACATATTGAAATGAGTACAATAACAATTATGAAGACTAAAACTAGTTACATTTCCAACATCAACCCCTCCTCTTCTACACGGATCTAGAGTGATATGATGCACAAACTTTAGGGCATATTTTATGGAATAATCATGCATAGAGGTTTCCCTCATCTAGGGCACCTAAAGCTTTTTCCTAAACCGTTCAAAACAAACCCAACCGCCTTTAGCAATTTCATCAACATGAAGCATGCAACCTTGCCTTCTTACAATTTTCGACACATATCCAAGAATCGATAATCCTCAGCATGGACTTTGACTAAAGACTAAGTCAAGTACACAAATTTTTGTGGCCTCCCTCTCCTAGGGTTACCTTAGTCACATCATCTGTTACCCTTAAAAACCAATGTTGTTCCTCTAGGAGTTGTGGCTACACTTCTACAATAGGTCAAGCCTTTGGGCCCTCCAAAAATAAGCCTCACAGCCCTCTAAACTATCTATAGCAGGGTCTCGACCCTCCTCTCTTGATCTGAACAAACATGGTCAGATGATGCTCAAAATAATGCCCAAGCTCCTCCACAAGCAGACCTACAAACTCAGCCAACCAACACTTAAGACAAAGAACCAAAACTCATCTTCCTCTTCTAGCTTATTCGGCTCCTTTAGAGTTCTGCGGCCCTCTTGTGCTTGCTTCCTTATGACAAAATGCTCTTGTTGTGATCACAACCTTCGTTGCAACCATTCTTGACCTTCTAGCTCAGCCACCTCCTAGGACTACATTTCTCTAGCGTCCATGATCAAATGATGTTACTCATATTTGATATCTAGGCTTGAATCTTAAGCCTCTTTAAATAGCTTCTCCTTTAGCCTCTTAGAAACCGTCTAAATCTAGGGTTTTAGTCCTTTTGACCTTAGGAAATAATAACAATTTGTTTTTAGACTTTAAACCCCTTATTGGGTCCAAAACGCCACTATTTTGGTACTTTTCCCACAAAACCTTATGTGATCAAACTTCTCACAAACCCAACTCCTAGGGTTGTGGAGTATCTCCCAAGCTACACAAATCAACACATCCCAATTTTGGAAGTGAAATTAACTCCTCTTATAGACAAGAGTAATTATTATGCCGATAGACATGTATATTTTGGAATAGAAATTGAAGAATTTTAATTTAATTATCAATCATTATCACGTGTATAGTAGGAATTTAACCTCCTCTAAATATTGTAGAATATTCTTAGTAGTAGTCAGATATCAAAGGTTGAGATTTATCTCAAAAGTACTTAAGTCATTTTTCCCCTTCTAATTAAACTTAATAATTAAAAAAATATATATATATCATATGAGATGAGTTGTAATTTTTTCGACATGTGGTAATGATAAGCCATAAAGCCTATTTATGGATTGAGATCTTGTTACGTGTTCTTTTTTTAATGTATATATGTTTAAGTCATATTAATTCATTCATTGTACAATCATTATTAATAATATTTAAAATAAATTTAAAATTTAATAAATTAAATAAAACCAAAAAAAAAAAAAAAAAAAAAACATCTTGGCAATTTCAAATATATCATAAAATAAATGTTTTGATACTTATCATGGATTGATGTTTATCAGCATTTACCAGTGATTTAATTTAAATAGTTGCACTAGTTATGTCCCATACAGTTTCCCAACACCAGGTGGGGGTATACCTTACAGACCACTTCATTAAAATCCTAAAGAAAATTCATGCTTGCTTATTTGGAAAACCTTCTTGTTTGTTTGTGCTCGTGCCTGTTTATTTAATACGCTACAAGAAGGATCCATCATCCATCCTCTTGTGGAACTTCTTTTTAAGAAGAGCGAAGAGTGATAAATATCTGGACTGGCTCATCGAAAAATCCTTGAAACAAAATATAATGCTTACAGTTTTAAATTATTGAGTTTTCTTCTTTAGATCCCCTATCATAGACACGAACGTAGTCTGGCAATTGGCACAAGATACAATGCAAAAGCAATCATATTCACAAGATCCAGAGTATCGTTCTAAACATAGACTTAAATTCGATAAAGAAATCAATTAGATCATGGGTAATGAGTAGTGCCATGCATCCTATTTTTCCACTGTAACAAGCCCATTTCTTCTAAATAACACAGCTGTGCTTAATATATCATCACCCCCGCTGTGATACAACTCCCTTCCCCAACTGAAAAAAAATAGCTTGATTTTGGTCTCAATATATACTGAAACCACCATTTGTTGAATAAAATAAACACATAGACTCCAGCCGCACGAGCACTTAAGTTATGAAGCCATGCACATTAAAAGGAAGTATTCAAGCAATTTATCTTTTCCTATGTACCAATTAGTTCTTTCCAACGGGCATAACTTAACATTGCAAAGAAAAGCAGGAGACAGAGAGCCATAAAAGATCCAACGAAAGGGAAAAACACCCCCTGCTTGTCGTAGAGTGGGCAATGAATATTCATTCCAAATGTTCCTGCTATCAATGTAGCAAGGGTTATTGCAAAGGTTGCTATAGTCAGAGTGAGCTGCAACTGGATCAGTTCATTACGCTGGTTATCAAGCTGAATATTCACATAGTCTTCTGTGTCGTCAATGTATTCACGGACCTGAATGCATCAAGGAATACAGAAATTATTTCAATATGAATATAAAACAAATAAGAAAGCATGGAATTCCTAAATCTAACATCCTGAACATAAAAGAAAATAGAAATCGAATTAGCATATTAACCCTTGGAAAATATATCTCCAAGTTCCTCCGCCTGAAGCACAATCATTCCATATGAGTCAAGTAAAATAACAGAAGGGGTGTCCTTTGTTCCATGATGCTTTTACTCCTGAGGCATCCATCTGGAAGGAAACACATTTCAACAGTGGATCTAGAGCTCCAAAAGTAGTAATAATCAGGTTTCTTGTTATAATGCAGAGAATATACCCCACAATTTCAAGGAATAACAACTAGCATGTAAACCTATGAAATGTTTCTTTCTAATTTTGGTACGTTTGAGTGTGTTTGGTGGGAGTGAGGGTGTCATAGGAACCGCTAGGAAAAGTGTGAGCCCTATGCATAAACCAAGGGACAAGCAATATTGCATCAAGCCTATCAAGTAATGGACCACAGTTTTATTCCTAAATTTACCATCAAGGAACTAAGACAATACTCTTTCAAGTCTACTGTGCTATTTGGGCTTTAAGAAGGCCTCTAAGTAGGATTGCTAAGGCTATGGAGTGGAGGCTCTAAGTGATTCTTGAAGACTAAGCCTTAACAAAACAAGTGGTTGTAGTATAGGTGAAAGGATGAATGGCATGAGAACGAAAAGGGGATGGACACCGCAAGACTAGTGCCTACCACATCTTGGGTAAATGAAGTCAAGGAGGCATAGATCTAAGATAGTGAATGTGTGAATGTGTAAGGCAAACAAGTGCAGTTACACATGCCACAAATCAGCCTTAGCTTGCTGAAAACTATTGTAGAAATTAACCTTGGAAAGGTAGGGTTGCCATTCTTAAGCAATTGTTGTGAAAGTAATGTCACATTATTCTAGCAACAACTATGTTTGTTAGATGCAAGCTTGACACAAAATAATGGCCTTCACATTACACTATACAAATGACAAATATTTCATTACAAGGCCTTCATAACATACTACAAGGGTTTCCTACAACAATAAACATGTGAAAGTATTGCAAACATAAGAGCCTCCCATAAAGTAGAATCAATACCTCCAATCTTCCATAAGCTTATCAAAATGATGTAAAATTTAGTCCAAGCGGAGACCACCTCAATCCCAATATTCCCACCTTTTACAAATGGAGAGAGCTTATGTTTATAGAGAGAGTTTACTCTCTTACAATAAAATACAAATTCTCCAGCTAACTCCATGACAAGTCAAACAATAATACAATAATGGAATAGTTGTATTCCTCTTCAATCAATGGATCGCCATATCAAATAGTATGTGAACTCCATCTTCTCTAAGAGAGGTCATCCACCTAAAAGTAGGACATAGTGTGCTAGATATCCTCAAAAGAGAGGGAATGTGCCACAAAAATAAGCCTTTACCATGTCAAATGCTAAATTGGTCCACATAAAATGCACCCTCCATGGTGCTAGATCAACAATACACATAAAATAGTACTTGACATGGGAGGATGTGCTCCAAGGTCCACCTATAAGAACTCAGTAAGTGTGCCCTCCAAGATGCATGAGTGAGAAAACAATAAAATGATTTTCCTAGGAGAATGTTCCATAACCACCATCCCAAAATGGTAAGCGATCCACAAGATGCATGCAAACAAACCTCAAATGTGAATCCCCGGGTAACCAACTCCATGGATAAATGTGCAAGTGCCAACTAGATGTAGCACTTCCAAAGTAAAAGTGGTCAACCATTGAAAATAGCAAGTGAAATGTCTCCACGTATGTGTTGGCATTATGATACATATGTTGTACTTGATCGCAACCCACTCATCTCATATGATAAATTATAGTGCAGCAAAGTTATTTTCTAGTTCACGGATTTTCACGTAGAGAAAAGTTCACGCATTTTCATGCAGAGAAAAGTTCCTTTCATGCAGAGAAAAATTCACGCACTTTCATGCAGAGAAAAGTTCCTTTCATGTAGAGAAAAGTTCACGCACTTTC
>APFE030197650.1:58334-70914 GCA_000404065.3 Pinus taeda | reverse complement strand
TTTGCTTCTCTTTTTTGTAGATGATTTCAAAGTCATAACCCAACATCTTTGTGACCCATTTTTGTTGCTCTTTAGAGGATAATCTTTGTTCTAAAAAGTATTTAAGACTATCATGATCTGTCTTTACCTTGAAGTGTGTTCCCATTAAGTAGGCTCGCCATTTCTTAAGTGCATGTAATATTACCAACATTTCCTTCTCATAAATAGCTTTGTGTAAGTACTTTCCTTTGATTGGACGACTTTCGAAAGCAATGGGTCTTTCATCTTGCATTAAAACAGCACCAATTCGATTTCCTGAAGCATCCCATTCCACAATAAAGGTTTTTGTGAAGTTTGGCGTAGCTAAGACCGGTGCTTGGCACATTGCCTCTTTAAGATGTTCGAAGGCCTTTGTTGCTTTTAGAGTCCATGAAAATGCATCTTTTTTCAATAATATTGTTAAAGGTGTTGCTATTCTCCCATAATTCTTAACAAACTTGCGATAATACCCTGTCAACCCAAGAAATCCTCACAGATGCTTAATGGATGTGGGGATTTTCCATTCCTTAATGGCTTTAATTTTGCTAGGGTCTACCTTAACACCTCCATGAAATACAATATGAACCAGATATTGCACCTCTTATACTCCAAAGAAAGATTTGGAGCTTTTTGCATATAATTGTTTCTCCTCCAATAATTTGAGCACCCTGTCAACATGTTCAACATGATCCTTCCAAGACTTGTTGTAGATTAGTATATCATCAAAAAATACTAACATAAATTTTCTGAGGAAGTCTTTGAAAATGGAATTCATCAAACCTTGAAATGTAAAAGGTGCATTGGTAAGGCCAAAAGGTATGACCAAAAATTCATAATGACCCTAATGAGTTCTAAATGTTGTTTTCAGAATGTCTTCAGTCTTCATTCTGATTTGATGATATCCTGAACAAAGATCCAACTTGGTGAAGTAAATTGATCCATGCAATTCATCTTCATCAATGACAAGAATGAGAAATTTATCTTTAATACTGAGCTTGATGAGCTCCCTATAATTCGGACACATGTACCATGATCCATCCTTCTTGTGCACCAATACTACTGGAGCAGAAAAAGAACTTTGACTAGGTTGAATTATACCAGCCTCTAGCATTTCTGCAACCATACGTTCAATTTCACTCTTTTGGGCATACGATATCTGTACGGCCTGATATTTGGAGGAACACTTCCTGGACTCAAATGAATAGCATGATCATGATCACAAATAGGTGGGAGGCCTTTGGGAGTCTCAAATACCTTGGAATGATTGTCCAAGACTTTTTGGAGATCTGGAGAAAAAGATGACTTCGATGTGGGAACCTCTAGCGAACATAATTGTGCAATTACGCCTCGTTCCTTCTTTAGAAGCTTTGTCATACCATTAGAGCTGATTATCTTTCCCGGTTTCCCTGCAATATCCCTTAAGTCAACATCCTTTCCTTCCGCACAAAATTTCATGAAAAGTTCTTGAAAATTAAAAGCTATTGCACCCAAGGATTATAGCCATTGGACTCCTAGTACAACATCAGCACCACCATTGGAATGGAAAGCATTGGGCTATTCAATACATATTCTCCCATGGATAGCTTGATATTATGGCACTTTCTAGAGCAATTTAGGGTTCCTCCACTTACAACCATCACTTGACACTCTGGTGCTGGATATAGGAAGCAATTCAATTCCTTGGCTATTTTACAATGAATAAAATTATGGATACTTCCTGAATCAATCAACACTATTACCTTTTTCTTCTTGATATGTCCTTCTATCTTGATAGTTTGAGGAGTGGTAATTCCAGCCAATGCATTACAAGATATGGTCAGATTCATTTCTTCTCTATCTAGGGTTTGTTCCTGGAATATATCCTCTTCTTTTGACATTTCTTGTTCATTTTCTTCCTCCTCTTCATAATCTATGTAGAATAATTTCTTCTCAACACACTTATGACCTTTAGTGTATTTGCTATCACAACTATAACAAAGCCCTTTTGCTTTTTTTTCTTCCAATTGTTGTGGTGTCAACCTTATAGGTTGTGGAAGGCTAGGGGCAACCACACTTCCATCTTTATAGTTGTGAGCGTTAGGCTTCTTGGTTGCCATAATTTTGCTTTCCATTTTTCTTGTTAACCTGAATGCCTTCTCCAATGAATCAAGTTCCCAAAGGCGAACCTCATGTTGGATATTGTCTTTTAAAGTCCCTGTGAACACATCAATCCTATGCTCCTCTGGAATATCTTTTACCCTTATGTTCAATTTTTCGAAGTCTTCAATGTGCTCCATCATTGAACCCTTTTGTTTGAGATTTAGCAATTGGCTAAAAAAGGTGTTGCTTTTTGTATCCTCATAATGTGCTATCATTTCTTCCGTAAAAATTGCCCAAGTGACAATTTGTTTACAGGAGCAAAGTCATCGATACCACACAAACTGATTTGGTTCCAAATATAAAGTTGCAATATGTACTTTTTTTGTGTTTTGCACATTATGGAGATCGAAAAATTGCTCCATCTGTAGTATTCATGTTCCGAGATCCTTGCCATCAAACTTCCTCATATCGATTTTTGGAACATGGTGCATCTTCAATCCAACATTGGAGTCTATGAAATCATGATTAACATTTCTTTTGTTATCATCATGAGTTTCCTTTACTACCCTTTCACCATTAGTAACCATTTCTTGTAGCAACTTAGTCAAATTTATCTTCAATTTTTCCATCTTAGTGTCCATGCCATTCATCTTAGCTTCCATGCCATCCATCTTAGCTTCAATTACATTTTGTAAGAGTGAAATTTGTTGTACTTGGTCTTGTAATTTTGATATATCATGTTGCATTTCTTCCTCTTCTTCACGAGTCATGCTAGAGCTTTCAGGTTTCTTACTAGGTGTTTCCATTTTCTTTTTTCGGGGCATCAATTAATGCTAATAATTCTTCACCATTCCCTTTGAATTCCTTCAAACTAATTTTTCAAACCAATCTTATGCAAAATTTAACAAAAAATACACATTTTTTTCACTTTGTAAGAGCTCGATATTGAATCTGTTGTATCTTTGTAACTGCGGATCTCGAATATCTAAAATCACGTCCTGCAGTAGCCCTTTGAGTCCTCTTTCTAACCCCACAAATCTAATCAATATTGGATTCTCCAAGGTATAGTTATGTCAAATCTCCCACGCTGATCTGATTATAGCCTACTTCAGTAGAGCGAATTTGTGCTAAGTGCCACGTGTCACTGTTTCGACCATAGTACCTGAAATAGATATACAAAAAACTACATGCCGTCCTCTTTCTGAAACTTCTTACGAAAGTTCAATCTGATGCTCAAAACAAAAGTTATGACAATTTTCCCCAAGTCACTTGTTTGGAATGTAATTCGGGAGTCTGCAAAAACCCTAACTTCCTCAGATCATATCTCCAAAAATATAGTGCAACAAACTTTGAAATTCGGACCCAAAGTTCAGAACAATTTTGGCTCAAATGGTTTTTTTTAGCGTCTGAAACATCGCAGGAGAACAAAAAAAAAAAAAAATTAAAGAAAAAATTATAGCAGAAATGCCACGATGACCTGTTTGGAGCAGTGAAACCCTAGAATCCAAAGCTCTAATACCAAACGTTAAGAAACCAGCTCACAAAAAGATAGAAAAGATAAATCAACGACTTAGAATTCAGCGTCTTCGAAGGGGCAACCTCCTTTACATTACACAAATGAACAATTCTTGGATGATACAAATGACTAAACCTCCCTTCTATATATAGGAGTCTAAGGGGTCATAGTATAATCAAGCCGACATAACAGCAATAACATAAGGGCACAATAATAACAATAGTGGGTTTCTATGGGGCACATTAATAACAATATGGGGACAATAAGGGAACAATAATAACAATAAGGGATACAATGACAATAGTAATGGGGGAATCACTAGTATTATAGGGGCCTAACACATCATGTCCATCATGTACCATCTCTGCAACTTGTCTCATCTCTGTTGAAGATTGATATCATAGTCTATTAAGAAAGGATTGAAAGAGGGTGGGTCACAAGACCCTACCCACCCTCGCCAAAATGACAAAGGCAAGTCTTCGTGTCCAGGGGGTAGAACCCCTACCAAGGTTTATCCTTAGTGATCAAGTTGTTGTGCATCATGCATCCTAGTCATAGGGAATACAGTAGTACCTAACAAGTCCATCATTAGTACTAATTAACCCTAACCACTTTTCCCAACTCATTGGCCAAATGAGAGGTACTTCCCAAGAATCCCAAACTGCAAGGGTAGGATGTGTGTTGGGGTATCCACCGGGGAAGGTGAACCACTCACCCTGTCCTCATATAGCTCCAATAAGTACCCCAGGCCCCCAGGAGCTCCCAAAGCTCAATGTCCAACTCAATTGGGACCCTCATGAGAGGGCCTTTCCACGACTCCAAGTCTCTCTCTGAAGGCTAAGAACTTGGCCTTTCCCAAATGCTTTGGGAGGATGTCAGCAACCTATTCATTTGTCCTTATGTGTTGGAGCCTTATTGCTCCCCATTGTACCATATCTCGGATAACGTGGTACCTAATATCAATATGCTTGGATCAGTCGTGGAACACGGAATTTTCTAAGAGGGGAAGCCCACTTTAATTATCACAATAAATGACAGTGGTATCAAACTCGTGCTCAAATAGTTCATTGAAGAGTTTCCCAACCAAATGGCTTCACAACAAGCCGTACTAGCTATAATATATTCAGCCTCAATGGTGCTTAGTGCAATAGACTTTTGATTCTGGTTCATCTATGAAATTGAAGCGGAACCCAAAGAAAAACAATATAACACATAAAAATCATAAGTTATTAAAGTCAAACCAAGAGCCTAGCAATGTGATGGATTGATCACATGTCAAGTCTAGAACATTTTAAAGTTTATTTGTGGAAAGTTTTGATATTCAGTTAAGTTTATTTGTGGAAAGAAATGATTTTATAGTTAGTAGGAAGTTAGGGCTAAGGGAAATTGGTTCACATCCATGAACTCATTTCTTGCACAATTGCTTTTAGGTTTTGAGAGAGAGGAGGAACATTTTTGGGGGCTGAAAGTTTTTGGGTTTTAGAGAGAGGTACGTTTTTTTTTTCTTGTGGGAGATTGAAGTTAACTGAACAGCATTTCTTAGACCAGTGTTTTTATCAGCAAATCGAAATTTGTAAGTGTGTGTGAGACAGTTATTTGCATACGTGCTTGTGAGGTTTGTGAACCATAATATTAATATCTGGAGATTGAAATTGATTTGGTCTTTAAATCGCTATGTTGAATGAGGAATTCATCTGTTGTATTTAGTTTGTTATTTACATTTAATTGAGAACCTGGAGAATCACATTTCAGTTAATCTTCTAATCTAGTGCTTTTGCACCCAAGGTTGTGTATTGGAAAGAGTCACTTACATTACACATTCAAGAATACAAAGCACTCTGTATCAAGACAACAGAAGAAAGAAAAATTCGTAAGGTAAAATCGTCATCAAATTTGCAGGTCAATTTCTGACCAAAGGAAGATGAAATTCAAAATTCTGGCATCTTGGAGTTACGAAGGGATATTTAAACTGTGTTTATACATACTGCATGGCTGGGAAAAACGATTTGTCGTTCCCCTTGTATCAGCACTGTGGTTTGCTGAGATAGCAACGATTTGTTGTTTCCCCTGTACCAGCATTGTGGTTTGTTGAGATAGCAACGATTTGTTGTTCCCCCTATACCAACACTGTGGTTTTCTGAGATAGCAATGATTTGTTGTTCCCCCTGAACCAACACTATGGTTTGCTGAGACAACAGCCATCAATTTGTGGTATTAGAGCTTAACATTGTTGGTCTTTACAGTATATAGAGATGAATAGGCGAGCAGGAAGGGCACAAGGTCACGGACGAAGACCTGTAGGTAATGCAGAACTCCGAGAAGAGATAAGGTCGCAAGTTCACTTAGAAGCCATGGAAGTAGGGAGAGAACAAGGTCCTGAAGGTGGAGATGTTAGTGAGGCCAAAGAGGAACTTGAAGAAGAAGGAGCAGCACCTATTGAAGAAGTTGTTGAGATAAAGTTGTTGAGAGTAGTATTGGGTTCAAGTTCAAGGCCAAAGCCTGAAATCTCTATTTACGATGGCAGTTTGAAAGATGAGAATCTACTAGATTGGATCAGTGAGATGGACAAGTATTTTGCAAATGAAGAAATTGATGAGGATTAGAGAGTCAAGTTTGTTGTGACAAGGTTGAAAGGCAATGTTGCACTATGGTGGGACAATGTATACGTTGAAAGAAGAAGAAAGACAAACCATTGATCAAGAGCTGGGATAGAATGGTGGCAAAGATGAAGAGTAAGTTCATGCCAAAGGATTACCAGCTAACTCTTTACAAACGGATGCAAAATCTTAAACAGAAGATAATGTTAGTGAGGGACTACACCAAAGAGTTTTACAAGGTCAATTTGAGAGCAGGCTATGTAGAATATACCTCGAAGAAGACAGCAAGGTATATCAATGGTTCGAGGTTAGATATTCAAGATGAAATCAACATACTTTCTCCAAGGACAATAGAGGAAACATACCAGTGCGCCTTGAAGGCAGAAGAAAAGATAGCTAGGAAGCAAAGCTCTAGCAGAGGACATGGTTTTTCCAAAGGGAAAGGACAAACAAATGGAAGACAAAAGTTTCATGCGCAAAAGAACGATTAAGGCAACTCAAATCAGCAAGGGCAGTCAAAGAAAAAGGTGGCAGCAGAGGAGGAAGACCTTACTAGAGAGGTAGAGGTAGAGGAAGAGGTAGAGAGACTGTCTACCAGTGTTACAGATGTAACAAGTTGGGTCGCCGATCTTTTGAACGTCCTGAGAATGACAATACGGGACAGCGAGGTGCATACATAGCTCAAATCGAAGCAGTAAAGGCACAAGGACCTAAGGTAGAGAATGTGCCAGAGACTGGAGAGGTATTAATGATGCACAAAGTCTTGTTGAAACCAACAAAGGAGACAGTTGAACCAGTCCAAAGGAAATCCTTATTCAAGACAATGTGTAAGGCAAAAAGGCAAATGTTGCAAATTGGTGATTGACAGCGGAAGTACGAACAATCTAGTCTCCCAAGAAATGGTGGAAAATATGGGATTGAAAAAGATTAAGCACCGCACACCTTATAGGGTATCGTGGTTGCAAAAAGGACACCAATTGTTGGTGCATGAACAAAGTGAAATTGAGTTTCAGATAGGCAGGTATAAAAACAAGGTGCTCTGTGATGTAATGCCAATGGATGCTTGTCACATTCTTTTGGGTTGCCCATGGCAGTTTGATAGGAAGGTGACACATGATGGAGAGAGCAATTGTTATAAGTTCGAAAAGGATGGCATCAAGCACACTCTTGTACCATTGAAAGAGGAAGGTACAGCTGAAACAAGCAGCACAAAAGCACTACTACTTAGTGGAAAGGAATTTCTACAACAGACGGAAGAAGAAGAGGTAAGCTATGCAGTGATTTGCAAGCCAAAGGTAGTACTTCTGCACACTGAAATTATAGATTTACCTATTGAAGTTCAGGAGTTGTTGCATGAGTTTCGATATTGTAGTTGATGAATTGCCAAGTGAGTTGCCACCTAAAAAAACATCATTCATCACATAGACTTCACAGCAGGAGAAAGTCTTCCGAACAAGGCTGCATCTCGAATGACACCCAAAGAGAATGAGGAAGTGAGGAAGCAAGTCCAAGAATTGTTGGACAAAGGACTAATAAGAGAGTTTGAGTCTGTGTGTCGTACTTACAGTATTAAGTCCAAAGAAGGGTAGAGAATGGAGAATGTGCATTGACTCTAGAGCAATCAACAAGATCACCATTCGTTACAGGTTTCCATTGCCACAGATGGATGATATGATGGATTGCTTGGATGGAGCAACTTACTTCTCAAAGATTGATCTGAAAAGTGGTTATCATCAAATTCGGATCAAAGAAGGAGACGAGTGGAAGACAACTTTCAAGACCAATGAAGGCTTGTACGAGTGGATGGTCATGCCATTTGGCTTGTCAAATGCACCCAGTGCCTTTATGCGGCTAATGAATGAAGTCTTCAAGGAGTTCATTGGTAAGTTTGTCATTGTTTACTTGGCTGACATTTTAATTTTCAGTCAAACTAAAGAAGAGCACTTAAGACATTTGAAGTATGTAAAACTATTGATTAACATGAAGAAGTGTTCATTTATGAAGAGTGAGCTTGTATACTCGGGTTTTGTCATTTCTAAGGATGGCTTGAAAATGGATCCGGAGAAGATAGAGGTAATTGTAAATTGGCCCTCACCTAAGAACATTTTTGAGGTGAGAAGTTTTCATGGCTTAGCTAGCTTCTACAAAAAAAATTATCAAGAATTTTAGTGGCATTTGTGCACCTATAATTGACACCATCAAGAAGAATAGGCAGCCATTTTGTTGGATAGCAGCAGTGAAAAGAAAAAAAAAATCAACTATTGAAGAAGATCATTGAGAAGTCGGTGTTGAAGTTAACAAACTTCAATCAGCCCTTTCATGAGATGGTATGTTAGTGGGACAGCCATTGGAGCTGTATTGAGCCAAGAATATAAGCCCATTGCATATTTCAGCGAGAAGTTAAATGAGTCAAAACAGAAATACTCTTCCTACGACAAAGAATTTTATGTGGTGGTTCAAGCTTTGAAGCATTGGAGGCATTATTTGATGCCTAACAAGTTTGTTCTATACACGGATAATTCTGCCTTACAATACATTGTGCAGCAACATAAGCTAAATCATAAACATGAAAAGTTGGTGGAGTTCCTTCGAAATTTCCCTTTTGTTTTGAATCACATTAGTGGGAAGGCAAATAAGGTTGTCAATGCCTTGAGTAGGAGATGCTTAATCATGCAGGAAAGTCAAATACAAATTTTAGGCTTTGATTATTTGAAGGACTTGCATGACATTGATGCTGATTTTAAAGAAGCTTTTGCAGCGTGTAAAAATCCAGTCAATAGGGACACTAGTCCATGGAAAGAGTTTATGTTGCAGGATGGGCTATTGTTCAAGAAAAATCAGGTATGTATTCCCAATTGCTCAATGAGGGAAAACTCGGTCCAAGTAAAGCATAATGGCGGGTTGGCTAGACACTTTGGTGTTGAGAAAACACTTGGGCAGCTGAGTCACTTCTATTTTTGGCCTACGATGAAGCCAGATGTACAAAGGTACGTGAGTAAGTGCAGGGTATGTCAACATGCGAAAGGGAGAAGTCAGAATGTTGGACTATACATGCCATTACCCATTCCCAACAGACATTGGGATTTGGTGAGTATGGATTTTGTTTTGGGTTTACCGAGAACTCAACGAGGTAATGATTCAATCCTTGTAGGTGTGGATAGATTTACTAAGATGGCTCATTTCATTCCGTGTTTCAAAACTAGTGATGCTACCCATGTGGCTAATTTGTTTTTTTAATGAGATTATTCGGTTGCATGATTTTCCAAAAAGTATAATCTCTGACAGGGACACAAGATTCACCGGACATTTTTGGAGGACCTTGTGGAAGAAACTTGGCACTAAGCTAAATTTTAGCTCAGCCTATCATCCACAGTTTGATGGGCAAATAGAGGTTGTAATTTGTTGAGGAGTTTAGTAGGTGACCGACCAAAGCAATGGGATCATGTGCTAGACCAAGCTGAGTTTGCCTATAATGACTCACCAAATAGGAGCACAGGAATGTACGGCATGCATCCGAGGGGAATTTGTGAGCTAAGAGACTTGGGAAAGCTTGAGCATAGAAGTGCTGATGGAGAGGATTTTGCAACAGCCATGAGTGAGCTGCACGAACAAGTAAAACAAAGATTACAAGATACAAGCAACGAGCAAATGTACACAGGAAAGAGGTAAACTTTGAAGTGGGAGATGTGGTCCTAGCTCACCTAAGAAAAGTGAGGTTTCCAAGGGGAGAATATAACAAATTGAAAATGAAGAAGATAGGACCTTGTAAGATGCTCCACAAGTTTTCAACAAATGCTTATAAGCTGGAGTTACCTGCAAGAAGTGGCATTTCACCCATTTTAATGTATCAGATTTGTATCCCCACACAGGTGGTGATGCGAATCAAGCTTCTGGGAATCTTGACTAGGATGAAGGAAAGGAACAACAGTGGTTGAAGCAAATGTATGTGGCAAAGAGTTTAGAGGCTGAACAAATTTTGGATACACGTGTTGCCAAGAAGACCAGAAAGAAAGAATACTTGGAATATCTTGTGAAGTGGAAAGATCGTCCGATGGAGGATTCTACTTGGATGGATGAAGCAGCACTACAAAAAGTGGGTCATTCTATAGACGATCTTATGAGCAGGAGCTCATAAAATTTTCTTTCTTGGGGAGTCTGATGCAAGTGCATTAGGCCGAGCACATAAAAATGATAAGTTATTAAAGTCAGACCAAGAGCCTAGCAATGTGATGGATTGATCACATGTCAAGGCTAGAACATTTTAAAATTTATTTGTGAAAAGTTTTGATATTCAATTAAGATTAGTTAGGAATATCTAGTTAAAAGAAATGATTTTATAGTTAGTAGGTAGTTAGGGCTAAGGGAAATTGGTTCACATCCATGAACTCATTTCTTGGACAGTTGCTTTTAGTTTTTGAGAGAGAGGAGGAACATTTTTGGTGGCTGGAAGTTTTTGGGTTTGAGAACGAGGGAAGTTATTTTTTTCTCTTTGGGAGATTGAAGTTAACTAAACAGCATTTCTTAGACCAGTGTTTTTTATCAACAAATCAAAATTTGTAAATGTGTGAGATAATTATTTGCATACGTGCTTGTGAGGTTTGTGAACCGTAATATTAATATCTGGAGATTGAAATTGATTTGGTCTTTAAATTGTTGTGTTGAATGAGGAATTCATGCACTGTATTTTCTCTGTTATTTACATTTAAATGAGAACCTGGAGAAGCACATTTCAGTTAATCTTCTAATCTAGTGCTTTTGCACCCAAGAATGTGTATTTGAAAGAGCATTTATAGTACAGATTCGAGAATACAGAGCACTATGTACCAAGCCAACAGAAGAAAGAAAAATTCGTTAAGGAAAATCGCCATCAAATTTGTGGGTCAATTCCTGACCAAAGGAAGACGAAATTCAAAATTTTGGCATCTGGGTTTTGTGCAAAGCAGGGTCTATTTGGTAACTCGCGAGTGATTTTCCAGAAAAATCCTTGGTTGGGGAGTTACGAAGGGATCTTTAAACTGTGTTTTTACAAACTGCGTGGCTGGGAAAAACGATTTGTTGTTCCCCTTGTATTAGCACTGTGGTTCGCTGAGATAGCAATGATTTGTTGTTCCCCCTATACCAGCATTGTGGTTTGCTGAGATAGCAACGACTTGTTGTTCCCCTGTACCAGCACTGTGGTTTGCTGAGATAGCAACGATTTGTTGTTCCCCCTATACCAGAACTATGGTTTGTTGCGATAGTAGCCATCACCACCACACTGCCAGCCCAATCAACATCAATATATCCATGTGGTCTTAGATTCCCGACAGTGTAACTCAGTCCATGGTTGATAGTACCATGAAGATATCTCAAAGGATTATTTGCACAATCCAATGTATGTGATGAGGCTCAACCATAAATTGACTCAATGTATTAACAGTAAAGCATATGTTTGGTCATGTGTTCACCAAAAACATCAAAGCTCCCACAAGTTGTGTATATTCAATAGGATTTGCAAAATTCGAATTAGCGGCACTTCCACATAGCTTCTTGAAATTTAGTTCCATCGGTGTTGTCATTGATTTGCATTCCACCATGCCACATCATTCTAATATTTTCACAATATATTTTCCTTGAAAAAGGAAAATCTCACCTGGATTTTGCCATACCTCCAAGCCTAGGAAGTAATGCATCAATCTAGGTCTTTCATCTCATATTCAGAAGTAAACTCCCTCTTACATTGATAAATGAGAGGGTTGCACCAGTCAGAAATAGATCATCAACATACAAGACCAAAATAAGTGGCATGTCCTTTTCAACCTTGAAGTATAAGTTCGGATCAGTATAGCTCCTTGTAAATCCCAGCTTCATAAGATAGCTATCAATCCTCTCATACCAAGCCCTAGGGGCAAGCTTTAACCCATAAAAGGCTTTCTTCAACCTGCATACATGTGTCATTCTATCCCGCACTTCAAACCCCTGAGGTTGTTCCATGTAGACTTCTTCTTTAAGTGAGCCATGCAAGAATGTGGTCTTGACGTCCATTTGATGCAGGCTTCATTCTTGATTTGCAACAAGAGAAATTATGGATCGTATAGTGGTGTATCAAGCAACTGGTGCAAATATCTCAGAACATTTCCCAAGGTTCTGTATCGGTATAGATCGAGGTCAAGGTAGAGAGAGAGACTTACACGTGGCATCAAGTGCACCGACTCTTGGATCGAGTGTATTGAAACCTGGCATTGACTATGACTCATGTTCAAATGTAAGTTAGGCCTAAGTCATATCAGGTAAAAAATATTTTTCCATAGAACGAAGTCACTTTCACGTGGACTTGGGCCTTATGTCTCATAATAGGTTGTTGAGACTGGCACTGACCGATTGGCAATGA
>APFE030197650.1:5992-57160 GCA_000404065.3 Pinus taeda | reverse complement strand
ATTTTCCGAAGTAGTCCCAAAGTCAACTCCTTCCTTTTGAGAAAAGCAACGAGCCATGAAGCTTGCCTTATATTTTTCTGCACTTCCATCAACTCCATGTTTAATCTTGTAGATCCATTTCGAAGTGACCACGGACTTGTCCTTAGGTCTAAGCACCACTTCCCAAACATTGTTCTTCATGATTGACTCATATTCCTCAGCCATAGCATCTTTCCATACCTGGTACTTCACAACTTCTTCAAAAGTGCAAGTTTCGGTTTGAATCATAGTACTCATTGTAGCCAAGTATCCTTGATACCTGGTGGGCTTCTTACTTTCCCAAAATGTTCCCCTCGGGGCAACATGTTTTTCAGCATCTTGAAGTAGTATCTTAGAGCCATAGCAGCATGTTCTTTGAGGTAGATGGATCAAGGAGGTAGATCAAGTGGATCCATTGGGCCATCAACATCAAGCATGGGTTCATCCATCAGAGGTTCTTGACTTTAAGCAGCATCTGTTGGATGGTGTTGTCATTGATGTCAACCCATGGAGTTGACTAGGTTTGACTTTGACCGTAAACACCAGTCATTGATCTGAAATGGTTAATGAATGCTTCTTTGTAATTGTCGGATTATATCAAGATGGCAGCTATACTGTTGGATGGTTAAAAACCCAAGTCCTAGGGTTTGATTTCCCTGGACTAAGGATGTGGCCCGACTTTGACGAGGATTTTTGATAGGACAAATCATTGAGTTTGGGTCAGAGATCTATGTCATTAGATTCTCCTTGAAAAGATGTTTCTGTTGATATGTGATATGCCCCGAGAGGTCTCCTGGTTTGAGAAACATTCACAAATTGAAAGTGACCCCAATTTTTGCCGAGTCTTTTGGCTCAAACCCCCAGGGGTAGTGACAGGACACCTCCTCCTATGGTTGTCAACATATGACATTGTTTATCACTGAAATCTTGCCCCATATAAGTTACATAACTTCAAAACCAAAGGCAATAAATCAATCATTGACTTAATACACTCAAGTGTAGCCTACAAAACACACCAAAGAGGGTTAGTGTACAAATTCCTTAGAGCTTAAACAAAAAAAATTATAGTACTTATAAAATAAATTAACCATACCTTAAGGAATCTAAGGAAGAGTATTAAACTATTTTTTTTATAAACAGTATCCCTCATATTGTAAAGGCTAATATCTTTCACTCATAAGACTCACAACCTTTCTCACTCATAAGGCTCACAACCTTTCTTACTTAACACACAAGACATGACTTAAATAAAAAATTTAATGTTATATAACTCCTTCATGAAGCCCTTTCCTTGTCCTATAAGGGTCACTTATGAAGTCCCTCTAAACTCTATAAAAGGAGACCTTAAAGCCTCTCAAAACGCATTGATTTATCAAGATCTTTCTCTGAAATTTCCAGTGGTATTTCTCTGTAATTTTTGGCTACCTATAATAGGACAGCGAAGGATCTAGGGCAGCGAAAGTCTTGGTTAAAATTTGTTGATTGCACTCCACGTATCCATCCTCCACTCGGCCTTCAAGGTATGTTTCCTTTTTGTTGACTATTTGATGATTTGTGCATTCGTTGAGTATAGGGCTAGGTTGCAGACCTTTTCTTGCATTGAACATGTGTTAAGTCTTTGTCTAGGGTTTCCATAGTAGCTGCGTTAGGGCACAAGTGAGGGTTTGTCTTTTGTTTGATGGCTCATGTAGGAAGAAGCAGGCTAGGCACTGAGATTTTCTGAACTAAGACAACATTCCCTAAGATTTTTTGAGGTATTCTGTGTTCTTTTTTTTGTGGCAACCTTTATTGTTATCACAACCCTTAATCCGAATCTTTCTGAGGCCTATACCATTGTTTTTTGGAGCTCAACTCATCTAGAAAAATACCATTGACTTTAAAGTTGACCTATTAACAACAGTGATTTAATATTATGACTTGGCTAGCTTATTATGATAATGGCTTAGCTATGACAGCTTGTTGACTGTGATCTCATGGACAGCAAGTGAAATTAACTTTCAGTTATTAAGTTAATAAGTGTTTTATGAAGTATAACCTTAACTATATGTGACATAATAGTATTACCAACCTTGAGTTGACAATGATACCTTATTATGGCCTTATGTAACAGCGAGGATCAACCAAATTGATAAATGATGGACAAAAAACTAACAAACTGAAGTTTGACCTTAAAATGACATTTTTTTACTTGATGACACCTTGATTGTGGCTTGCTTTGACTATGATACTAAAATGTAATGAACAACAAGTGATGTTGATTGTGACTCTATTTGGAGCTGACATTCAACTTAAGAAAATTAGAAGTATGATGATGATACTCCTTTTTACTTCTATTGCTTGATGCCTTGACATGACCATGACAACTTGTTGATTGTAACATTGAATGGGAGAGCAAGGGTATTGACCCTGATCTGATGCTTTGATCTTGTCTTGTAACAGTGAAATGACTTTACATCTATTTGACAAACCATTCAACATTGAATTGACTCATGATTGTTGACTGTGAGTTGACTTAATATCTGAACACAAACAATATTTTGATTTTTGTGTTGACTTGATTTGATGGTAACTTAACTCTGTCATAGCAGATTTGTAAACATAACAGTTTGCCTCGACTTTGAATAGTATTGACATCTCACAGCTCTCTAACGATGATTTATGAATTGATTTGATCTTAATGATGTTATTTGACTTTAAACATAGCAAACATGTGACTCATCAACTTGATCTTAGCTTTCAACAGTAGTTGTACACTTAATGTCTCTATAAGTATACTTTGCTATTATCGACAAGAGTTGACTTTGATATGACAAATACTTGAGTTGACATTATCATGCTGACCTAACTTGACTATAAGGTGACATAAGTATGTTGGCACCTTGACTTTCAAAATGGACTTGACATACTAGATCAAGTATATTAATACCTTGACCTTGACTTTATTATGACATCATAATGTTATCTAGATTTGACATTGAGTTAACCTTGGTATGACAATGTTGTAGTCCTATTTATATCATTAACTTTTGATTTGACAGCTAAGCATTGGATGACAATGATTGCGTCAATCCTTTCACTTGACCAAATTGACTTGACTCATGGGCTTATGACTATATTGACCTAGGGTTGGTCTTGACCTAGGGTTTCTCTTGTATAACCTAGGGATTTGTGTATGATGACATAATTGTAGTCTTGCAAGGCAACAAGTGTTGAAGGCAATATCATCCAGTTGTACAAACTGACGTAAAGATGGACAGCAGGATTTGATTAGCTAAACAACAGTGTTTACACATACGCTAGTCGCTCTCTGAAGGCAGAATTTGAGAGCGTTAGAGGCAGGTCATAGGGATGACCTGAGGCACCTTGGTTTCTACCATCATTTGATAGTAGTGCTAGATGGTTGCAGCATCGTGTGCAACTTGATACAATGTGGCAGCATGATATATTGAGTCTTGATGCTTTTTCATTTGTGAGCAGCTCAGTGCAGTGATAGCCAACAATTGTGCAGTCATTTGTAGTGACAGTGATATACAGCGTGCAGTGATAGTGGTGCAGTTGAACAATGATAGCTTGATGCATAGCATTGTGTAGTGATTAGTTTGTGGGAACAATCATCAGCAACTATTAGGATTCAACATTTATTCTACATCTTTGTTACAACTATTCTACATTGATTCAGAGTACAAGGGATCCAGTGTGAAAATTGTGAAATGTGATCTACTGACTCTTCTGGGTGATTGGAATCACCTTAAGGTTGTGGCCTGAGAGCACTTCAGGGCGGCAGGGTGGTGCTAGTGCAAGTTGTGGCTTGCACAGTGCATTGTGGCATCCATTCAATTACCACTAATAAACTAACAGGGCAGCGTTGCATCCTCTCCGACAACAGCTGGTAAACAGAGTGTTAGGGCACTCGTCAGGTTGTAACCTGATCTACAGGGCGTTGGGGCGTCCTTCTGGTTGCAAGGGGGTTGACGCCTCCCTCAGTTGTAGCTAAAATATTGATGTAATCAATTTTCGTTTAACAGGGAAAAGACAATTACTAAAGAAGCATTCAGTGGTTTTTGACCCGGAGGGGGTTTTCCACCTAAAAATCTTTGTGTCCTCTTTTTATCTTTATGCATTGTTGTATGGTGTTGTCCACTGTTGATTATTGTTTATGGTCATCTGAAGAAGAACAATAATAATAACTGAAGATTAACCAATGCTCCGAAAAAGATTAAAAAGTGCTAATTGCTAAGAAATATTGATTCACCCCACTCTCAGTATTTCCAACAGCATCATCATCCTTCCTAGTGATAGGGAGGTCCCTAGCCTTTTTGAGGGCAGTGTCTTCATCAAAAGTAACATCTCTACTCACTTCCACATCTCTTTGACCAGGTACATAAATCCGATATGCCTTTGAATCTTCGTTGTATCCAATGAATATACCTTTCTTCCCAGAGGCTTCCAACTTGTTCCATTTCTCCTTTGGTACATGAAAATAAACATGACAACCAAAGATTCTAAAATGAGCAACATCAAGTTTCTTACTAGTGAAGACTTCTTCGGGTGTCCTAAAATCCAAGCTTTGATAATGACTCCTATTTTGAACATACACATCAGTGTTTGCAACTTCTCCCCAAAAAAACTTTGGTAGATCTTGATCATGAATCATGGCACAGGTGGCTTCCATAATTGTTCGACTTTGTCTCTCGGCAACTCCATTTTGTTGTGGATTATATGGAACAGTGATCTCACTCTTAATATCTAGCTCTTGGCAAAAGTCATTGAATTCATTAGATTCATACTCGGTTCCATTATTAGTTCTCAATGTCATGATCTTCTTTCATGTATGATTCTCCACCAATGCTTTGAAAGAACGAGACCATCTAAATACTTCATCCTTCTTTAAGTAATAGATCCAAGTCTTGCGGGAAAGCCATCCACAAATATCACATGGTATAAGTATCCTCCCAAAGGGGTCACGAGCAGAGGACCAACCATGTTAGAATGATCAATTGAAGAATATCAGATGTCTTGCTCTCACTAGAAGGGAATGGTCCCTTTGTATGTTTTCCAGTTGCACAACCTTGACAAACTCCTTCATGATTCATATGAAACTTGGGCATCTCTGTAACCATCTTCCTTACACTAAGTAAGGCTTTGTAATGTAAGTGAGCAAATCTCAGTGTCATAGCTCACATTGAATAGAGGTGTCTTTTGCCAAAACTCCCAAGGGACTTCCACCAACTTGATAAAGACCATCAATCCTAAACCCAAAAGTAAAAGCATCTTTAAAGTTCTTATCCCATGCATGTACCTTTTCATCAACGAAAGCTACCTTAAAACCTTTGTCTTCCATCGTAGATATAGACACCAAATTCTTCTTCAAATCGTGCACATACAAGACTTCTTGATGATATATGGTTCGACCATAGTTCAAGTGAAGAGTGACAATTCCTATTCCTTTTACAGGGTAAGTGGCATTATCTCCAAGAATAATATTTAGATTAGTCTTCCTCTCAACTAAATTTGAGAGAACCTCCTTATATCTAGTGAAATGCCTTGAGGCTCCACTATCAATTAACCAATGATCCAAGGTGTCTAGAGGAGAGGCAGTAGACAAAGCAGAAATGAGATAATATTCATCTTGTTTTTCAACAACGTTGTTTTCATCATACCTGCCATTTCTTGTCGTCTTGGGAGGCCGGTTATTTCCTTCTCGAACAATAGGAGCATTCCTTTTTCCTTTGTTGTTAGACTTGTTGTTCCTTTGATTGTTGTTGTTGTCACTTGGAGGATTCTTCTTGTTAGGACATTCTCTAGCATAGTGTCCAAACTTGTTGCAATTGAAGCATCTTCCTTTGCCTTTTCCTTTGAATCCCTCCTTAAATCCTTGAACTTGCTTTCTTGAATTTGATGGACAAGCATTATTCCTCCTTTTAGCATGAGTGGAGAAGGCGGTAGGTTCAATTCCATCTCAAGTCTTATCCCTTTCCATCATCCTTGTTTCCTCTTGAGTGCATCTGGCCAATAGCTCCTCAAAACTCTGTATCCTGACATTATTAAGAATGATGGTGATAAATGTTTCCCACAGCCTTGGAAGGCCTCCAAGTGCAATAAGGGTGAGTTCCCTGTCATCAGTAACTTCTCCAATAGATAGTGAATCATTATTCACTTGAGTTATTCTCATGAAATAAGCTTGTATAGGTTCCCCTTTGTCCATCTTGATATCCCTCAACTTGTTCTTGAGGAAGAGGATTTGATTTGCATTGTTGACTTTGAACATCTCTATCAACTTATCATACATTTCCTTGGAAGTTCCCGAATCAAAAATATAAGAGATTAAATGCTTATGAATGGAGTCAACTAAGATTTTCTTAGCTTTGACTTCACATTTTCTATAGTTCGTTCTAGCAGCAGTAGGTGCATTTGAAGGAGGCTCCACTACTTTCCCCTGCACATAATTCAACACTTCATGTTTCTCCTGTTAGAAAATCAGAAAGAAAGAAAGAATTTCTTATAGAGATAATTACTTGTGATTATTTTATCTTTATGTTCTTTTATCTTTTAGTTCATCAAGCAATTACCAAAACAATAGCACAAGGGCAACAGATGTAGGCGGACAGCCAAGGAAAACCCAATCATATCTATGGAAAACCCAGTCAACAATTCTTCCTTTAATAGTTTCTCGAGATATTCCAACACTCTTGACCTAAACAAAGACTTCCTCCACACAAAGTCAGCCCTTAATCCTTCTTGCATATGATAACCCTTCAATAGCAACTTCGACCTAGTAGCAGCAACTTGTAGTAGCAGATTCAACCCAGTAGCAGCAGCTTCGACTAGACAAAGGAAAACTTCGATCTCCTTAGATACTTCACTTGAGAGATAGATGGCCCAAAATTTCGATCTTGATGTCTTCTTTCTTCCCTCCAAATTTCGCACCCTTTTCCAGCCTCTTTTCCAACTTCGCACTTCCCAACTTCTTGCTTTTGGATATCGAACTTATGTGAGGGAGAGTTGATTGTCCAAACTTCACTTGAGAGATAGATGGCCCAAAATTTCAATCTTGATGTCTTCTTTCTTCCCTCCAAATTTCGCACCCTTTTCCAGCCTCTTTTCCAACTTCGCACTTCCCAGCTTCTTGCTTTTGGATATCGAACTTATGTGAGAGAGAGTTTATTGTCCAAATGAATTTGAACTGCCTTGTATATATAGCCTTCCAGTGAGGTCAAATTGTTCTTCTTGAAGTCGACTTGATATCTTTATGGCCGATTTGGTGTGGAGGGGACAAATATTATATTTGACTCAATATTAATTATTTTTACATGATTCAAAAGCCCAAGAAGGGTCCCTTTTAATGGACGACGACTCTAATGACTCAGAATAAATTCTACAAGTCCTCAATGGGGACTTTGACCTAAAACAAGATGACCAAAGCATGAAACACATGATTTGATAAGCCATAATAATAATAATAATAATTTCTTCACTCTTTTAATAAATACATTTCATTGTGACTCAAATACATTTATGAAGACTAAACCTAGTTACATATTTCAACACTCCCTCTTAACTAGGGAGGTATTCATAAGTACAAGTACAAGGAAGATCTCAAAACACGTGAACCATGAAGAATTTTAGGCACCGCAATGCCATGGACTAGTTTCCTAACTAGGGCAATCTATCTAAGGTCTTCAACAGTTTAGCCACTCACGATGCCATGGACTAGATTCTGCACCGTAACTAGATTCCTGACCAAGGAAATCTATCCAGGTGGTACTAAGATGGACTAAAGCTTTCAGCCTCTCTAGGTACCATCAGGCTTACTTGCTAACCATCAACCCAAGGATCTAGGTGCATATTCGAGGTAGAGCACTATGACCAACACCACCCTCCCTACTTTGGGAACTAGACATCAACACATTGTGCCGGCCAGATGTCCTCCTAGGCAATGTCTTACACACAAAGCCTCAACACTCCCAATTATTCCAATCGATAACAAATCCTCCCCGATCAAACAAATCGGTAAAAAATCTCTCTCGTGTAACCAACATGCTAACAAACCTTTGAGAGATTTACATGTAAAAACACAACCCTAATCAGTAACAATCTTTCAAATGTACATAAGCAAATACAAACCTCTGAGGTTTTCCAGACAATCGATGTTGCTTCTTAGTTTATCATAGTAGGACCTCCAAACGAATCTTAACAGAACATTCCTTAATCATATATTTTCATTTCCTACTTCACATGCAAAAACATATTCTACAAATAGATCTGGTTTTTCTTATCTCAGCAACCCCTCAAAATACATTCTCCAATTTCTTCTTTCAAGGTGTCCATCATGACTATGATATGACCTCCCTCTTAACTAGGGAGATTCCTTTCATCCAAGCTCCCTCTCAAATTAGGGACCTCCATTTTTTTTTAGGACATCGGAGAATTTTTCATGGCTTCCATCTATCATGACCATCATCATTCATATCACTTTTCTTCATCATGTTTATCATATCAACTTTACTTACGAACATCTTCACCATTTTGAAGATTATGTACCTACACAACTTAGATAACAAGTACAACCAAATCTATAGAAGCATGAAGTTAACAATGAAAGAATTAGACATTATATATCAAATACCTAAACTTAGTTAGGTCCACAAACAAGAAACACATACTTTTATACTTCAACTACATGCTAGGATTTTGTCATAAACCCTAGATTTCATCATCAAGACTTCGAGTACCTTAATAAAGATAACAACCTTCATTATATCTAAGGCTTCAATATTTTTTCTAGAGGTATGACATACCCTACTACAAAATATTGCAAACCTAGAAGTAAAATAAATATAGTTTTACAATGCATCTAACAACTTTAGAACTCATATGTTAGACTTCCACTAGGATATAGTGCAAGATTCTAGATTTCATACATGAGCCATTAAGCTTCAAAGATTAAAACCAATCACAGCTTGGATTCAGATTTCAACGATCTTTCATAAATCTCAGATTATCATACTAGTCATCACATATTAGAGAATTGGACTTCTGCTAAGGTTTAGTTACAAAACCCTAGAATTCACAACTACAATCATCCTAGAGAATCAAACTTCGACTAGGGCTTAGTTCCAAACCCTAGGAATCATGGTCAACACATACATCTAGGATTCGATCATCATGCACAAGCATATCATAACATGTGTTAGTCAAACCCAATGAGACAAATATCAATATATTAAAGTTAGAAATATTACAAACTTGATCAGACTAGGGTTTCGATCAAACAAACACACATATACCTAGGATTTCATTCATAGGAGATTATTTAAAATAAGCGTCTTTACTTATAGACCCTACCAAACCCTAACGATCTCAGGTTTCAACACAAAATGTAGCAAACCCAAATTTATCAATACTTAAAAGGTTTAGGATTTCAAATATCACCATTCAGCCCTAATGGGTTAGGGTTTTCATAACCATATCAAAACTCCAAACATCACATCATCAAAGTATCAAACATTTTCTTTAGACTTCATCAATAACACTAAGTAGGATAGGGATTCACATATTACCATCGACATACCCTTAAGTTAGGGTTTTCACAAAGAACCTTCCTAGGCTTCCACAAGGGTAATCAAAGATATGAGGGTAGATCAAGAATCTTTATGATTCAAGACAGCTAGACACAAAATGTTGGTAATAGTTTATCAGGAATTAATATCATGAAGAGAGCAAAAACTTATAGTTTAAGACATAACTTTGTTTCTTAACAAACCTTGTAATTCCAATGCTTTGTCTTGTGAAGCCTTCTTCCATGTTCCTTGAGTATTCAGCAAGCTTTTCCTTTGTTTCTTAACAAACCTTGTAATTCCAATGCTTTATCTTGTGAAGCCTTCCTCCATGTTCCTTGAGTATAGCAAGCTTTTCCTAAACAAGAAAAATATGAATAGCAATGTGATTAGTATTTAACGCAAGCAAAACTAGATCTGTAAGAAATAAAAACGAAAAGGGTAATAGGATACTTATCTTTGGAGGTTGGTGAGGGCTCCCTCCAAGCTTGAGGGAAACCTATAACCTTATAAAAACAAATCAAAAATGTTTTTCCAAAATATGTTAAACCTACAAATACTAGAAATTGCACAATGAAATAACTAAGGCTTAAGTCAAAGGACTTCGTAGTGTAAGTCCCTTATATCCAGTTCTTCGGGTTTATTCTTCTTTGGAGATCCTTCTTCAACAAGATTAGCTTGGTCTCTACTTTTTTTCTTGTTCTTCGTATTCAGGACAGTGACTTCTATAGTGACCCATTTTGTGAGATTGGTAGCATTCTATCTTGGACATATCAAACTTACTTCTTGGCCCTTTTGACTTCTTGAAGTTTCCCTTTTTTGTGAGAAGAAGAATATGCATTTAAAACATTTTCTTCTTCATTGTTGGATATTATTGAGATTCTCATTTCTTCTTTGCTACAAGCATTCCATAATTGCTCAAAGGCAGGAGCTTCTTTCCAACTGTTGAGACCTGAAGCAAAAGAACTCCAAGTAGGTGGTAGTCCCAATAATGCAGTAATCACTAGTTCTTTCTCCGGTACAATCTCATCTATGGCTTGAAGTTCATCTCTAATTCTAGATATCCTTGCAAAGAAGGAAGCCACGGTGTCATCCTTTGTCATTTTTGTAGTTCTTAATTGATTCTTAAGACTTACTACTTGACCAATGTTCTTGATAGCGAACAATTTTGATAAGGCTTCATACATTTCTGGAGCATGGTCTTTATTGGAAATGTATGGGACAAGATTGTCCTTTATGCTTTCTACCATTAACGTCACAGCCAATATTTTTTACTCTCTAAACTTCACTTTATCTGTGGCAAAGGATTCTTCAGTAGGTTTCTTCACCTTTCCTTTAACCAAATCCAAGACCTTGTTCTTTTCAAGAATGAGGTCAATTCTCTTCTTCCATGCCCTTTAACTTGATGCTCCTTACAATTTGTTCTCACTCTTTATTGTGTTAGACATTGTCCATGAAGATAGTGAGCCTCTTCCCTTATAACAACTCCTTATATCATCCCTTGTTCAGTCCTTTAGCCTCCTTTCAGTAGTTTCTCAAAACTTCCTTTTTCCTTCTTCACCTTAACGTTGATACCATGTTAGAAAATCAAAAAGGCAGAAAGATTTTCTTATATAGATAATTACTTGTGATTCTTTTATCTTTATGTTCTTCTTTTAACTTTTAGTTCATCAAGAAATTACCAAAACAATGGCACAAAGACAACAGATGTAGGCGAACAGTTAGGGCGAAACCCCTATTTAGGGGAAAACCCAATCAACGATTCTTCCTTCAATAGTTTCTCAAGATATTCCAAGACTCTTGACCTAGACAAAAACTTCCTCCACACCAAGTCAGCCCTCAATCCGTCTTGCAAATGGTAACATTTCAATAGCAACTTCGACCTAGTAGCAGCAGCTTGTAGTAACAGCTTCAACCCAGCGACTGGAAATAGCAGCAGCTTCGACTAGACAAAGTAAAACTTCAATCCTTAGATACTTCACTTGAGTGAGAGATAGATGGCCCAAAATTTCAATCTTGATGTCTTCTTTCTTCCCTCCAAACTTCGCACCCTTTTCCAACCTCTTTCCAAATCTTTTCCAACTTCACAGTTCCTAGCTTCTTGCTTCTGGATATCGAACTTCTGAGACAGAGAGTTGATTGTCCAAATGAATTCGAACTGCCTTCTATATATAGCTTTCCAGTGAGGTCGAATTGTTCTTCTTGAAGCCTACTTGATCTCTTTGAGGCCAACTTGGTGTGGAGGGGACAAATAGTATATTTGACTCAATATTAATTCTTTTTATATGATTCAAAAGCCCAAGAAGGGTCTCTTTTAATGGACAGTGACTCTAATGACTCGGAATAAAACCTAGAAGTCCTCAATGGGGACTTTGACCTAAAACAAAATGACCCAAGCATGAAACCCATGCTTTAATAAGTCATAATAATGATAATAAAATTATTTTCTTCATTCTTTTAATAAATACATTTCATTTTGACTCAAATACATTTATGAAGACCAAACCTAGTTACATATTTCAACACCTCCAAGGTCAAATCAAGTTTCTTCTTGCAAGTATGATAATCTGATTTGTCATTGATATCCTTTGTCTTGAAATAAGAGGTAGCATCCATGGAGACTTGTCCCAACAGTCCGTGTCCAATAGCAGCAAGTATTCCAACAATGATTGCTTACTTCTTCCTTGGGCTTGTCTTCACCTTAGCTCTGATACCATGGTAATTTTTATGGTATGTTTTATGCTTGCAACAATTACTTCAATGTCATATTAGCCCAATAATAATTCCACTTCAGATTTCAATAGCAATCAATGTAAACTTCAATAGCAATCAATGTAAACTTCGGTAGCAATCAATTAGCATTCACTTTAGATAACCATTGACAGTAATTGTAGATAGAACATCATCAATAATGCACAAGAAGACAAGCCAATACAATGAACACAGAGATTTACCCTAATGCCAGTGCAAAACCCCACAAGGGGGAAAACCCAACCAATCCTTCTTATTGATTTATATCAAATGTTCAACAGAGAGAGAAGATTCAATTTAGTACAATGATGATAAACAAGAAGCCAAAAACTGATCAACAATAATCTTGTTCCAAGTCTGTAATTTCTGAAGTAGATAGCAACAGTTAATGTGCCCTAACCAACCAACCTTGGTCAAAGTCCAGTCAAACAACCTTCAAATAATTCGGTCAAATAGCCAATCAATGTGGCCTCCCAAAATGATCAAAGGAGGGTCAAAACAGTCCCAAAATTTTGTTTTCAAAGGAAAGAAACCACCAATCAGCCTGCAGTCAAAGTGGCAGTCACAGTTTGCAGTCAATGCAGGTCAAACTTCCCAGAAAACCCCAAATCCTATGCCAAAATATGCAGTCTGCCAAAATAAAAAATATCCCACAAAAATCGCAGAAAGAAGAAGCCAAAAACCTCTTAGTCAACATTCGTCAAATTCAGTTGCAAGAAAGTCAACACAGAGAAACCAAAGTTGCCATAAACCCTTCACACGTGGGAGAGATAAAGCTTCTTCAAAAGTGAACGAACCAATTACAAGAAAGATATTTGTGTGTGATGATGAGATGAGAAAATGAGGTGACCATATGGTGTATTTATAGTGGTCAGCGTGGGGGCCAAGGGTCATGTCTCTTGACCGAGATGAGACCGACTTGAAAAAGAGTGCTTTGTAAGTGTGCAAAAATCATGATTTTCAAGGTGAAGGGAGATGCCATCAAGGGTGATCCAAGGGTGTCATGAGCCATCAAAGGAGGGGCTTCCAAGAGGTGGAATTGGCCCCTAGTTAGTTGCACTCTTTAACATTAACTCTATCTAGACTGGATATATTCTGGGAGTTGTGTTGGTGTAGAATAACATGGATGTTCCTACTACATGCAACACAATAGAAGTTGGAAATGTAGTTGATTTGTGAAGTGGTTTAGCTTCGGAAGTTGTTTGTTGATCTATTGGATCTTGTGTTAAAATTGATCATGGTATACATGCTTGTCGATGTGCAAGTTGCTTGATTCTGTGAGAAGCCACTTGTTGTCTGATGGATTCAACCATTGTTGCTAATATTATTGCTAATGCCTGCTTCTGTGAGAAGCCCCTTGTTGTTTGTTGAATCGACCATTGTTGTTGATGCTTGCTTTTGTTAGAAGCCCACTTATTGTCTGTCATGAGCCATCAAAGGAGAGGCTTCCAAGAGGTGGAAATGGCCCCTAGTTAGTTGCACTCTTTAACATTGACTCTATCTAGACTGGATATATTCTAGGAGTTGTGTTGGTCTAGAATAACATGGATGTTCCTACTGCATGCAACACGATTGAAGTTGGAAATGTAGTTCATTTGTGAAGTGGTTTAGCTTCGGAAGTTGTTTGTTGATCTATTGGATCTTGTGTTGAAATTAATCATGGTATACATGCTTGTCGATGTGCAAGTTGCTTCATTCTGTGAGAAGCCACTTGTCTAATGGATTCAACCATTGTTGCTAATATTATTGCTAATGCCTGCTTCTGTGAGAAGCCACTTGTTGTTTGTTGAATCGACCATAGTTGTTGATGCTTGCTTTTGTTAGAAGCCCACTTATTGTCTGTTGGATTCGACTTTTCTGCTAATAAGCAAGATGATGATATTTGCTTCTGTGAAAAGCCACTCATTGTCTGTTGGATTCAACTATGACACACTTTTCTACTAATGAGCACGTTGTTGATATTTGCTCCTGTGAGAAGCCCCCACTGCAGTCGAATGAATAGTTAAATGTTGTTCCACCATGGCTATTTTTATGTTGTTGAGCTAGTTGTTGATTGGAATGGTTGAGAATCTTGTTGGAGAGGGGGCATTGATTATATAGCATCATGAATCTTCCTAATGTTGTGTGCCAGGAGACCTACGGATTGGTCTGGGAGACTGTCACTCCCTTAAGTTGTGGGTCGGGAGACCAGTGACTCTGGTCGAGGAGCTTGTTTCTCAAGCACAGAGTTTATGACCTCTCCCACAGGTTGTGGGTCGTGAGACCTTGATTGTGGGCAAGGATTGAGATAGAGATTCCTCCCTTAGGCTATGGGCCATGAGACCTTGTTTATGGTCAGGGAGATGTACCCTATGCATATGATTCCTCCCATAGGTTGTGTCGTGAGACCTTGCACTTGGGGAGATGCATTGATGATGATTCCTCCTTTAGGTTGTGTGTTGTGAGACCTTGTGGTTGAGGAGATGCATTAATGGTGATTTGTCCCTTAGGGAGTGTGCTGTGAGACCTTGTGGTCGAGGAGATGCATTGAGATGGTAACTCCTCCCTTAGGCTGTGTATCATGAGACATATGGATTGGTTAGAGAGATGGACCCTATGTATATATGGCCTCATGAATGCTATTGATTGATGGGGCATGTTTGATGCTATCTTTCCCTATGGTGAGATTGATGATTTTTCACTTAGGCTGTGAGCCGAGAGATCTATGGATTGGTTGGGAAGATTGATCTTGATAAAGAGAGAGAAAATTGTATTTGTGATCTCTTCCTTAGGTT
This sequence comes from Pinus taeda, assembly GCA_000404065.3. Classification (NCBI taxonomy): domain Eukaryota; kingdom Viridiplantae; phylum Streptophyta; class Pinopsida; order Pinales; family Pinaceae; genus Pinus; species Pinus taeda. Next base: position 42,060 of record APFE030197650.1, on the reverse strand, counting down.
GTGGACTGTGAGGCCTATGATTGGTGGGGAAGATTGATCTTGAGAGAGAATAAAAAGTACCTCCCTAGCTAAGAGGAAGTGTTGGAAAATATGGTAGCCATGGCCGGTATTTTCATCATGAATAAAAATGAAAATTTTATTTTTATTTTTGCCTCCAAATTCTACAAGTCCGCTTCATGTTACTTAAAGTCGGTTGCGCCCCAAAGAGGTACCCATTTGACCCCTTTGGAAGTCTATATAAAGTAGAGGTTTCCTCCCATCATTTGGCACGTTACATTTTGTCTTGTCTATCTCTAATCCAGCGAAGTTGGGACCATAAAGAGGAGGTCGAAAATCTGAAGGAGGGATTGGATCTTGACTTGGCACTTGATGTTGTTCTTGGTTATTGGCTTGGCTATTATCTTGATATGATTTATGTTGTAATGATGAATTGAACTCCCTCTCTCGCATAAGAAAAGATTTATGGGTTTTCCCCTTGTGGGTTTTGCCCTAGCGCCTATTTCTGTCTCTTTTCTCATGGATTCATGGTTATTTTATACTGCTCTTTCATGGTTTATTGGTTGATATTTTCTTTCATATAATTGCTTAATGATATTGATTCAATGCAATATGGAACTAATGCCAACTAATCATTTGAAGTAGTTATATGTTGAAGAAAAATTGATTCTAGCTTGTGTGTTCTAGAAATCTCAACAAAAAGTTATGCCTCCTAGTAAAGCCCCACCATGATAACAACAAAATATAAGCTCTACCTAGGCTTGAACCTAAAGTCACACCACCATCAATGGACTAATACCTCAAATACATCATCCAACGTTAGGAAAAGGCTAGATCACCAAGGAAATATGTAGTACCACTCTTTCTAACTTGAGAGAAGAGGGCCATGTAGAACCCCACCCGCCTCCCCCCCACCCAATGACATACCAACAAAGATAACACCATCATATATAGTCACCACATGAAATAGCAAGAATCCATATGTAAAGGGAATGATCCAAAGGCATAAAAGTAGAATCCACAACCATGAGAAGACCATCAACCATGACCATCCACTAAGAAGAGTGAGTCCTCTCCAACCCAAAACACCCACTCAACTGGGAAGTAACATCTCCAAGCAAAGAAAGACAATGTGAACACCATATCCATCCAAACAGCTCCAAAGAACTAGGAGCAAACTTCATCAAAGTGAAGACAATCACTATGTGGAACCTCATACAACATGAGACATCATAGTCACTAGGATGCTCCAAGAAGAAGATCATACATGAAATAGCAAGCATCCATACTTAAAAGAGTGATCCGAAGGAAATGAAAGTAGCATCCACAACCATGACCATCCACCAAGAAGAGTGAGTCTTCTCCAAATCAAAACAACCATTCAACCAAGAAGTAGGATCTCCAAGCAAAGAAAGAGAGTTTGTACCCGCAAACCATCAAAACAGCTCCAAGGAACTGGGAGCAAACTCTATCAATGTGATCGTTTCTTAAAAACAATCCTTTCTATCTTGAAATTCTTGACATGCAAAACCAGATATGAGGGGCATAAAAGGAGGTCTCTCGAATAGTTGCACCAAAAGAAGCAAATGAGCAGCGCACCATCCCTCCCCCCAGCCAACCTGCCCCGCGCCCCCCCCCCCCCCCCAACAAAACCAAAAAAACACAAGCAGAAGCGCTTATAAAGACAAACAAGAAGCTATAGAAACTGACATTGTAGATGTTCCTCACAAGCAATGGAATGATGGGATCCTTGAGAGATTTTCAAGGGTACAAGGCTCATGCAGGTTCAATACAATGTATAATAGAGATTTTGCATTATAAATCCGATGTTTGATGGTAATGAGGATGGGCAACTAATTTGACAATAAACCCAATTGTTTGAGGCTGCATCACAGCTGTTTGAAGGTGCGAATATGTACGTAGCAGTGAAAATGCAGGAAATAAAATCAAGGAACGTGGCCATGCTAACCTTAAGAGAGCATTCTTCCTGAGGCTACTTCATTGGAAGCACCCTTTCCCACTTTGCAAATGATCTCACCAAAAGCAATCGAGGATCTTGGGTTCTAGTGGTCTACAGTGAAATCAAGACTGTCATATCTTGTGGCCAAACTGACACTCACCTCCACAATATGGTGGATATAGTATTTTCTTACTTTTTTTAACACAGTGTATCCATTTCTTGTATGTTTCATATCTCATTCTGTTGCATGTTTCTTGTTTCTGGTAATATAGATGCCAAATGCATTCCTTGGGTTGCACATAAACCATTTGAAGGAACATCTTATAGATGCCCACAATTGTATGGTGGTTATTTTACACATAATCCTTTTTATCTCTATTATATTTCTCAATGCCCTTTTATCCTCCATAAAAAAGGAATTGTATAAGTAGCAAGACTCTTTAGCTTTAATTTGTGACAACAAGAATCAGGAGCTCAGCTCACTAAAACTAAGGTGAATTCTTTGAATAAAACAAAAGAGAATTATCAAGAATCCTTATTGGGGATAGAAGATCCAAACCACTTTCCCTCCATACAAGAAGGTCTAATTTACAGGGTCAATGTTTATCATGAGACATGCTTCTCAACCTCAGTCATATAAACAAGGACCTGCCCATTTTAAAATTCAATTATATATTCTTTCCACATTTCCTAATATATCATTGCCCCAATTTCTTACAAGCACTAAAATGTTATTTCTCATTCCATTGTTCTCTGCAACTAATGAGGAACATGCAAACATTCCTTAGATAAAGCCCTTCAACTCTTAAAGTTAAAGTCTAATTTACAAAACCAACAAGTTGCCTTGTATATTCCAGGCTCCTGCTTTCATACAACTCTAATCAAATTGCAAATGCAACAAAGAACTAATAAAGATAATTTTACAAAGCAAACAAAATGGAAAAATATCAAGGATAAATGAACCACTATAAAGAAGCATTCTGTCTGGTAGGGATACAGTGCTTACATACTAATCACAAAACACTTCCGCACACACGCACAAGAAAATACAACGTTCTTAACAATCTACTAACGCTATTTTGGGATGGAAAAAGGAAAAAAAACTTACCGACAATATCTTGTTGCGAGTTCCATCAACTTGCATGAAATAGGCCTCTAGCAGCATCTCAATATCTTCAACATCGTTTTCATCTCCAGCAACACTAGTAACAAAGCTAGAAGTGCTCAATTGACGAGAATTTAGGTGAGACAAAAAAGGTGTAATAGCTAAAGCACTTTGTCTTCCAGCTGTTATTGAAGCTTCCCATTGTTGACTTTGGAGATACTTCCGAGTCAAATACAAATCAGCCATGTCGCCATCATCATCTAAAAGATGTTCCAGTTCATCTCTCACCTTTTCAAATGAATGGATTTAAATGAGTATCAAAGTACAAAAAAGCTTTGCTCAAGAGTTTTCCATAATAAAACTAAAAATATGAAATGCAGCTAAGATGTTCAAAAATGACAAACAATCAAAATGTTGTTTCTCAGTGCTGGCAACCACATAATAAGGAAATTTTAAAAAATTTATGAATAAACCAAGACAAAATCACCAAACTTAGCAGAATTACAAGAGATTGATATAAAATTAATTCTATGACATAGAAATAAAATGAACTATGTTAATGTCCTTTAGTGCTAAAAATAATCAATGGCACCATGGGTCATAGCATGTATGCTTAAAGCAGTTATTGACAAAGGACATGTCACCAGGGGTTTGAGTCATGTCACCATGCCTTACATTTCCAAAAGTTCGCAGATTGAGGGGTACACATCATGGATGTCCCCAATCATAGGGGACAGCTAGGGGACATACCCCATCCATCTCCTCTCCAAAAGACTTGTCCAAGGGGGGCCATGCAAAGGGAATCCTAGTGACATCTCCTATGGAAAGGGGTGCCAGTACTATTGAAAAATGTAACTAGAGTCAGTCTTCATAATATAATAAAATGTAATTTTTAACATATTTATCATATTCATTATTATTTTATTTTTGGTCAAAGCATGTTCTTCATGCTTATAAGATTCAAAAAGAGTCAAAAAGAAATTATTGAGTCAGAAAATGTATTTGAGTCAAGTCCCATTTGGACTTTCTGTAAGAAAAGTAAAATATTTTTTTATAGAGTCAAAGTCCACCAAAGTTGTCAAGTCGGCCCTCCTTGGAAACAAGTCAGCCTGGGCCTCCAAGAGCCGCCTATTTGACCTCCAGGACAGATATATATAAAGGACAGTTCAATCACTTTGAAGGACATTCAATCATTATCATTATACATATCTTCTGCAACTAATTAGTGGAGAAAAGGCTGAAGAAGGAGACTATTTGCATGACAAAGAAGGATAAGAACCGAATTTTTCTGAGACTATTGCAGGCCCGAAATTTCAGGAAGATGACAGATTTGGACACTGTGACCATCGCTGACTCTGACTAGATTTGTAGGTAACTTGGAGGAGGGTTGAACTTAACATTTTGGTGGCAGTTTTGGCTCTTGGTCTTAGTCTTGGATATCTCATTTTTATCTAATTCTATAAGAGGATTTTTGGGTTTTCCCCTTTGTGGAGTTTTGCCCGGGCTTGGAGCCTAATTTCTGGTGTTCTCTATCTCTTTGTGATCCTTTTGTTTTGAACATTTGTATAATTTCTTGATGAGGAGAACAAAATAAGTAATAAGAAAGCAGATAACGTTCACAAGGAATTATCAAGAAGGGGAATCAAGTTTTAATCTACCCTATACTTGGTTTCTCAACATGGTATCAGATCTATGATAAAGGCAGGAGCACTGTTAAGGAAACCCTAAGCAGGACTAAATCTGGGAGCAGTCAGAGAAAAAGATCATAAAAGTGTTGAGGTCATGTAATACTCCTAAGGAAGATCGAAAAAGCAAGAAAGTCTACTTCATTTTGTGAGAAATCTGAATCCTACTTGAAAGAAATTCTACTTATTGATCAAAGTCTGTGAAGTCTACACTAAGCTAGTTTATCCGAAATAGCAATACTGTTGACACCTTGTTGGGTTATCTACGCCGAAAGGTTGTTCTGAATATAATTCCTCATGATCCAAGATCTACTTGTTCAAGAACGAGATCTAGTAAGGTATTCTGAGCAGAACACTCTGTAATCTGAGCTTCTGAAATCTATTTTCTGGTATGCAAAATCTTTAGAGCAATATGACATGTGAAAAACACTGTGGTATGTGAAGCATCATGGTATGAGAATTTCTTTATGGAACCCGAGCTACTTGTCCAAATTACCTGTGGCATCTTACATAACCTTATGTGAAGACTGAACCAGAAATCTAGGCATATAATTGTTCTTTTCCAAGAGCACACACACATCAATCAAGTTATATATCTCTGAAGTCTACAAAGCATAAAGAAGTACGTAAGGACAAATCTAAGTATCCTCGCTCAAGCAAAAGGAAAATTTCATTGTATATCTCTGAGGCATAACAGTTCATTGTTACTGAGGCATGCCAAGACAATGCGAAGAGTTTTAGAAGTATAGTAACAGTGCCAGGAAAACTATTAACTCTGCAATGATGCAAGCCACGGGAGGGACATTATCTCCAATAATGCGAGTTACAAGGAGACTAATATTTTGTAATGCGAGCTACAGGAACAAGCATCCGTGATGACACCAAACAAACATCTACTGTACATGGCACCCAAACCTTCTATTACACTACGACTTACGAAGTTCTCTCTGACAAAATATCTATGTCGTAATCCGAGCATCACTGTGCCCTTGTTCTGGATCAAAGACCAAGTGTCTTCATGATCTCTGTACAGTCTAAGTAACCAAAATGTTGTAGCTGACATCTATTATTGTTCGAGTTCAAAAGCCAGTCTGAGCTCTCTCATCCTAGAGTATGAACAAGTCCAAAATTACCATAATGATGATTCTTGTCTAACCAAATATGTTTCTGAAGATTAAAGCGAGTTTGTTTGGGAAAGTAAGTTACAAATTACAGATACAGTTTACAAGTTATAGCAGGCCGATGGCATTATATGTCTCTATACATTTCTGTTTAACTGTGATTATATACAAGCTCTGAGGTTTTATGTGAAGATTTGAAGTTGACCTCGTTAAAATCTTCTTAGAGATCAGACCTATGATATTCTTGTTCATTAGAAGGTCATCTTGCTGACCAAAAGCCTGTGATATATAGTCCGATAAAGAGACCGAAACTATGTGGATCACCTCCATAATTAAAGGTAGAAACTTTGTGGTAAGGATCTAAACTATTGAGGAGCCCAATTATCAATTTAAGAAGCAGTGTTATATCTCCTCTTAGCAAGGACCGTGACAAGGAACCTGGAGTATTTGAAGCAAATCTCTGAGGCATAAATATGTGAAGTAGCCATACTACCCCTACTGTCTTCCTATAGATAAGAGAAGAGTGAATTTTTCCATGAAGCCGACCTGTCTGAAATTGAAGACTGAAAGGAATCTCTGTTGAAAAAATTTGATACAGACAACTGAAGAAAAAGTCGGATTTCTGCAAGGACGAATAAGGTAAAATTGAAGAGGTACGTATAAATTATGTTCACTTGCATCAAATAAACTATGTCAATCATATTGTAAATGATACCAAGTCTTCTAGGTCATGGTAAAGTCACATCTAGGAATTGACATAAAGATTAAGCTAATGATCTGTTGAAAGATGGTGACGTACTATAATAGGGTCTGTACAAATATATTAGAAATCATCATTGATATGCTAGATTTCAGATTCTTTCCTTGCATATGAAGTCTAGGTTTTTAAATGAAATGATATCCTTCTCATAGAAAGCTTGACTATAGCATCTGTAGGGTTTTGCAACTAACTTTCTAGCATGCTTGTAGAACTCACAATTCTTAAATGGCAGATCTTGAAGATTTTGAAAACCCTAGCAAATGTTTGAATCAGAAAACCCTGGGAACAGAACCCTAACTAATTGTTTCCATTGTAAAAAGAAAACCTGGCTCTTGAAAATGACAGGAATGATATCATGCTGATTTGAGGACAAGGTTGATGAAAAGGTCCACGATTAAGGAGTTTACTCTCCTCAAAGAGATAAGTAGTCTACACTTTCTTTCATTAATGGTTATTGTTACTATTTTGTCGATGCACTTTGCCTTTTTGTTCTTCAATAGTCTTCTAATAAAGGTTGCATGTCAGGACAAGATCTATCTAAGCTTGACTAAGATGGAAGAATTGGAAGAACGTAGCAAAGCACGAGGACAAGAAGAAAGCAGTTTCAAGTATGCATCAAAGAAGTCAATTAGATGGCAGCATGAAAAACAAGGGTTAAATAAAAAAAGAAGTTAATTTACCTCAATTGGAAAGAGTGATTGGTTCAATTTAGGAAAACATTGATTGGGTTGACAACACTGATGTTGATGGAGATGCTACTGATGATTGGGAGTAGATATGAATTCGTGGAAGAGTCTGAAGCAGAATTCTGTTGCAATACGAAGAAAGAACATGTGAAGGCTAGTGCAATCAGTTGTAGAAAAGTTTGGCTCCATAAGATGTTTGATAAACTACTTGATGATATGTTGGATTCAAAGTTGCATGAAGATTGTCAAAGAACCTAGAAGGTCGAAATATTTTATGATTCGAGAATATGATGCAGATAGGAGCTGAGAAGCTACAACAGATCTCCATAGAAGAACAGGTAGTCGATGCATTGATGAAGTTCCTTTTCAAGAATGAGTATTTTTGAGACAAGCTTAGGCTTGTGGTCATTCCCTCCCTGTTTGAGAGGGAGTGAGGGTGGACAACGGGTTCTCCACGTGTCATGTACAATGGCCAAGACTAATAGCCATAAACCTAGTAAATGCACTAGTATGGATAAACATCAAAGACGAATATTCTTGAGTCATGTATTGTGATTGAGTCATTGACTAGGATAAACATCCTAAGTTGGATACATGGACTTGGTAAAGAATGGTCCGGAGGACGTACTTTTTCTTGGATTAGGAACTGGTCCTATGAGGTCATAACTTGGGAACACCCGGGTAGGGTATGTACCTGAGAGGCGGTGGTGTCCAAAATTATGCCTCCTAGTGTTGTGCTCTGATCTAGTGGAGTGATAGAGCTTGTTAGTCAAAGGCCTTGATTTTGACAATTAGTGGAGAAAAGGATGAAGGAGACTATTTACAAGACGAAGAAGAAGGATAAGAACCAAATTTTTTTGTGACTATTGCAGGCCCGAAATTTCAATAAGATGACATATTTGGAAAGTTTGACCATCGTTGACTTTGACTAGATTTGGAGGGTTGGACTTAACATTTTGGTGGTAGTTTTGGGTCTTGGTCATGGTCTTGGATATCTCTTTTTGATTTGATTCTATAAGAGAAGGATTTTTGGATTTTTCCCCCTTATGGGGTTTTACCCTGGCATGGAGCCTAATTTCTGGTGTTCTTTGTCTCTCTATGATCCTTTTGTTTTGAACATTTGTATAATTGCTTGATTAAGAGAACCTAATAAGTAATAAGAAAACATATAACATTCACAAGTAATTATCAAGAAGGGGAATCAAATTTTAATCTACCCTATACTTGGTTTCTCAACAAGTACATCCCCTGATCCTATGGGGGGCGCCCAGGAGTCCCCTCCAAGAGATAAAATATCCAACCAAAATCAAAAAGAGCAGGAGAAAAAAGAAGCATTTAATTTTTTCCCTTCTTGGCATTTTTGAATCAATATTGTATTTTCTTTATTGACTTCACCATAAGATGCCCCTTTTTCAAATCTAGACATTGCTTCATGGCATTTTTGGCATAGCCTCATCTTACTGTTTTTAAATTCGTTGTTCAGGGTTCTATCACTCTTTCTTCAATTTAGATCTTTTATAATCCAAGTACAATATTTTAGAAGTCTTAAAAATAAGGACATTAATATAAAACTAATTCGTTAATGTAGAAATAAAATGAAACTATTTTAATGTCCTTAAATGCCAAAAATAATCAATTGCAATATAGGTCATAGCATCTATACATAAAAAGCAGTGTTTCACAAGGGACATGTTAGCAAGGGTTTGGGGCATGTCCTACATTTCCTAAAGTTCACAAGTGGGGGGGAGGCATGGGTACACATCATGGACGTCCCCAATCATAGGGGACAACTTGGGGACATACACCATCCATCTCCTCTCCAAAAGATTCGTCCAAAGGGCATCCAGAGGGCATCCTAGTGACAGTTATTGAAGGGGATGCCAATACATCCCCTAATAGTATGGAGGGCACCAGGGAGAACAATCTAGGAGGCACAACCTCCAACAACAATTAGAAGAAAGAATGGAAAAACATGTTTAATTTTTTTCCTTTTTGGCAATGTTTGAATCATTATTATTTTTTCGTGATTGAATTCACCATAAGATGCTTTTTTTTCAAATCTAGACAATGTTTAATAACATTTTTGGCATGGCCTCATCTTACTCTCTTGAAATTCTTTGTTTGGGGCTTTATGACTCTTGCCTCAATGTAGATCTTCTCTTAGTCCATTTACAATGTTTTAGAAGTCTTCAAAATAACATCATATAGTAACTCACATTTTCAAATGAACATTTCACTTCCCTGGTGAGGAGACTCAACTATTTGAATTCAACAAGGAATTCATCAAAGATTCTAGAGATGATGTGTGAATGTAGCATTATATGATGTATGTTGTAATTGAGTGTTGAATTGTGCTTATTTGTGATTAATCATCATTCATTAAAATATTATTGCTATTGTTTGCTATATTTTTCTTCATTCCAAAGGGGTGGGGAGAGAGGGTCCATGTACCATGCAATCCCCTACAATGTATATTAAATTTAACCACTCTTTGACCATCCCTGAAACTCACCCTCTTATTCCTAAACTCTATGATACATAGACATAAACCAAGTACACCAGGTATCTCCAACCTATTTCTAATCTAAATCTAAATGCAAATAGCAATGAATTTGAGAGCATTGTGCATGGCACTCATTGCTCTCAATTTTTTTTCAACATAAAAACAATACAACATCATCCTCATAGTCCATATGTTGTAGTAGGTTGCTTGTGAGCATCAATTTTTTATATCAAATTCTATGCATAAATAGAGAATCTAGAAGTATTCAGCTGCACCAAAGCTCTTTAGGAGAAAAATAGCAACTTCAGAATTATAAACAGCAATGGACTTAACATGTCATATAATGAGGAGTCTCTGTATGAATGAGTCTAAAGCAATTGGGTAATGTGGGAAAAACAAGCAATATCATTGATGGTTAGCAGCTCTCATACAACAGTAAGCATCCAATTCACAAAAGCTTGTGTGTATACCCTATCGCAAAATTATGCATTGAAATTTCTGATGTAACTAAGTGTCCATGCATAACACCCATGCAATGCTTGTGGGTAGTGCATTTAATTGGGTCCCTACCTTGCACACCTACCATAGGAAAGAGTCATGTAACTAGTATGAAACATTTACTACCTACAACAAATAATCACCTCATTTGAAAACATTTGTGTTTCCCAAGGCAAATAGAGCAGTATGAAACATTTACTTTCCAGATAAAATTGGTAGCAACATTCTACAACAAATTGCTCCATATTTGTCACAGTTTTCTTTAGTCTGCACACATTTCGCTAGTTTTGTGGACACTATCCAACCTGCAATAGGCCTGGTGATCCTTGTTTACTGCATTAGTAAGCCCTTAAATGACCTTTTCAATTCTCGTAGAAATTTCTCAAAATTATGTTACCTCCAAACCACTTTCTGCTTGACACTTGGATTTCTCTTCATACCCTGTGCCCTCTCTTTATTAGAATGTATCTTATAATGGTCATACCATGTATTACATAGCTTAGGACTTCAATTTACAAATAGGGGCCTCAAGTTATGATAATTATCAACATTAAGTCATTTTATTATGTTGTCACTTTTTAGCTACTTGGTAATTTCATAAACTACATCTCTCTCATGAGACAACTTTGTATTAACTTTTACACAAACCAAATATTGTAAAATCTCTCCTCTTTTTTGCAATATTCCATATGGAAAAATACAGTAGATAACAGAAATGCACAACCATACACATTTGAACACAAAAATGTGCACAAAAACTTCTTGTATTAATTCTGATAAATATGAGTACAATAAATGAAATCAGAGGAACCTAGGCTTGCTACAGCAATCTAGGCAAAACCCAGGTTGGAATTGTGATGCCCAAGTGCTGGAATGACTCCACCAAAAACCTCTGTGCTGACCCAGTAAATTATTGTCACTCCTGTTGTAGATGAATCGAGATTTCAGCCCTCAAATCTACTCCAAAAATTCTTCAAAATTAAATGTAGGCTCTTCACACCAGCTCTAACAAAACCCAGAATATCTCACGGACCCATGTGGTGGAAATAGTCCCAGGGTAAACTGCACCCTCCTCCATTAATTTTTGTTATTGGCTGCTGAATGGAACTAGGAATTCTGCCCCTTCCACTCACTATCCAACCAGGTATAAGCTCCAAAAGCCCTCTACATACTATCAATAAGTAGAGCATCATGATAATGTAGGACTTTTTCCAACTCTCCATGAAGTTGCCCTACCAAGTAGTCCACCTCATGCACACCAAGTGTAAACTCCTGAAAATACAACCCAATCCCTGTGGGGACAGAGTCTCTCCCGCATGAGCTCCTCCTGATATCCTCCTACTGACCAACCTGCCATGCTGATGAAGCCCCCATGCCACCAACGAGTCACTGAAGCCCAATGGAAGATCTGAGTGATCTCCACCCATAATAACCAACTCATCCCTAAACGTCGTTGAGATGGCAAAGGGTTGTGATGCTCCGGTCCCATGTTAGTCTCAGAAGGGTGCCACCATGCTATCACTACGCCACTGCCCATCGTGCATACATTGTATCCTCCTCCCCTGAAACTTGATGGTGAAATATCGATGAAGACCAAGTTCATCCTGCCGAAGTATCTCGATGATGTCAATATCTACCCATCCATGGCTAATCCTGAAACTGAACTGCAACTGGAAAACCTTGCCTCACCATCCAATGGAGGCCTCAGCAATCCCCCATGTGTCAACCCCAAAGTGAGCTAGATCACCCTCTACTATGGTCCTGCACCTCACAAAATGATGTATCATGTCAGCCAACTAAATCCATGGATCCCATAACCAGATTTGTTGCGGCATAGTCCTAATGAATACTGGAATACATCTGCCCCATATCTCTACTCCCTACATGCAATCGATATATAGACTCCATACATCATGAATTAACCTAGCGCATACAAAGTTGCAATGTGCCCGCCATACCACACTGTGGGATTTTCTATCTTGTCTCTTAGAAGCACACCCCAATATGGCCCAAAGACTAAACATCGCTCGTAAGATAGGTCAACCACCTGTTCTATATGCCCCTATGACACCTCAGAGTGCCTCGCCCAAAATGTGTCATGCATCCCCTTAAGTGCGAACTCAAGGGTGGAACATACACTACCTCTGCAGCAAACCATGCACTCCCCAAACTTGTACCTGTCAGCTCGTGCCCTGACCTAATGCCACCGCTGAGACGTCTCTCCTTTAGTGCATTGAGTTACATCCAAATATCTCAGGTGAGCTCCCCGCACCCTGCTACTCATGCCCGAGTGTCAAAGGACAACAGCCAAATCATTTGTACCTGCAAGTGATGTAGCAAAGGGCTACACGTGTGAGTACTCATGGATACCATCAAATGTCGCTCATCTATGTACTCATCGATCCTAGGTGAACTACACCCAAAGGTGTGCCCAGTGTACTCGTCCATAAGTCTCCTTGGAGGCAACACTCCAAGACCCTGTTATGCATCACCATACACCCCTGCATACCACCAAGTATCCCTGTACTCCTTGACATGCCTATTGTCGTACCACCCTGTATCATATGCCATCCCGCTTGTGCCAACGCATCCACCACTCTGCTAGTAAGCCCTCCACGATGTGAGTTATATCTCCTCATTTGCCCAGATAGACCTGAGCGGCCTAACTCCTCACATGCTAATGTGAATGACACTACTGAGCCTATCCTCAATAACTCTTGTGTCCAATATACCAATGAGAGAGCATTGTCTCCATACAATACCTTAGATGGTGGCCTGTCAATGCCACCTCCTCCTACCAACTTCTACCACAGTAGGCTAATCATCCTACAATCACATGTATGACCAACTTGCCATGACACCTCATGAAATCCGCTTGCTCCCTTGTCAATCCTTCCTGTCCCTAGCGTTGTCAAGAACTTTGAAGGGGATATGGAAAGGTGTGTGAACCCAAACACCGAGTCCATCATGTAGCTACTACCATCACCTACTGACCCCACAATGTGATGGAGAATCCCACCTGGATCCCAACAACAACCTGGCCCTCGAGCCCCTCTGGTAATCCACAACCTCTGTTGAATTGTGGCCATGGATGCATCTAACCACCTACCTAGCTCCACCGGATACCAACTCAATATCTCTCGCCATCCAACCCTGAGAGAGGGATCGAATGCGCGAACAACCATACATGAAACAAGTCCTCCATCCTGCGAATGTTGTACCCTACGCAACTCGTGTTCCCTCATATCGCTAATCTGGCCAATCCATGTAATATGCATAGGTAGCGCGGCCTCTCTCACCAACATGTGGAGGCGGCCCAACAATGTTGCAAGCCCCATCAATGTATGCCTGAAGGGGACTATCATTTGAAAGTACGACAACTCTACTGGCTGTCGATGCACCTGACTAGTCATCAATGGTTGACTCCAAGGATGGATGTTCATCCTCCTCAGCCATACCATGGGCTCAACATGAGCCACTAACTGCCCCTCCACAAATAGCTCATCATGCATAACACCCACACCAATCAGTGATAGGTAGCTACTGTCTGGAAACTCTGACTTGGCTCTAGATAACTTTGCGTATGTCGGCGCTTCGTCATTGGACATGTCTCCCAGCACCTCACTAATTTATTGTGGGCTACTACCACCAGAAAACTCGGACATGGTCCGGGAACCTCATCAACAGATGGCCCTCTGAGCGTATGCTCTACTCTCTCCACTAGGGTGTCAATCGAAGCTACCAAAGGGATCTCCAACATGGGTGACTCTTGCGTCATACTGGACACCTTCGACATGCTCCTCACACTTCTGTGTCCCCACAACTTCATGCTCAACCTCCTCCTCAAGCTTTTGATATCTAAAGCCAGGTCTCCACCAACAAAAGTGCCCCCTGGACTTTCCCTCTAACTATCCATATCCTGTATGCTCCTTTTGAGGAGATTTGGTGCCCTGATTCTGTCGACTTCCCCCACACACAATGTAGATGGTTGCACCCCCACAACCTATGCACCTCTAGTGTCTTTATTGTAAGGATGAGGATAGATTTGGTCCAACAGCTTCCTCAATTGGGCCAATCTCTCATCGTTCCAGCAGATTCCGCCCCAAAATTGTTGCATACCAAATCTTCCTTGACCCATGGGTTGTTTATGGTTTAACCTGTCATTGTGCCTACATGCCCAAATCTCCCATGAACTAATTGGCTACCCCACAGCTGGCCAAGATCATGGCTCTGATACCATTGTAATATTCCAAATGGAAAAATATCGTAGATAACATAAGCAATGAACTAGCTACAACTACTACTAAATTCAAAAATGCACAACCATACACATTTGAATGCGAAAATATGGGCCAAAAACTCTGAGTCATTGTATTAATTCTGATAAATATGAGTACAATAAATGAGATCAAAGGAACCTAGGCTTGCTACAACAAGCTAGGCCAAACCCAGGTTGGAAGTGTGAGGACCAAGTGCTGGAACGACTCTACAAAAACACTTTACGCTGACACAGTAAATTACTATCATTGCTACTGTAGGTGAACTGAGATTTTGGCCCTCAAATCTACTCCAAAATTCTGCAAAATTAAATGAATGCTCTCCACACCAGCTCCAACAAAGCCCAAAAATATCTTACGGACCCAAGTGGTGGAAATGGTCTCGGGGTAAACTGCGCCCTCCTCCAACAATTTATGTTGTTGGCTATTGAATAGAACTAGGAATTTTGCCTTCAAAAGTGCTTAGAAAATTCTATAAAATTAATCCTAACCTCCTCTCACCAAACCCACGAAAACCCAGAAAGGGTTTGGGTTGAATTCAACATGCCCCAGTGACCCCCAAGAAGTGCGTGTAGCTCCAACTAGCTGGAAAAACGCCCCGTAGAAAAATTCCTACTATAGAAGGCCAAATCAATTCCGGGAAAATCTCCTCCAACCCCTGCAAATCACTCCTCCAAACCTCCTTATTTCTCCTTAGCTCAAACTCCCTAAATCTCCCTGAGAAAATGTTTGCGCAATAGCTATCCAAAAACCCTTGTGCATGCCTTGAAATAGATAAATTCAGCCCTCCAAAATGCAGCACTCACGGCCCTGCCAATCCCCAAGGAATAATTCCTCCTCCTTGTGGATAAATCTCTACAAATTCTCTAGCCAAATCTCCACAGTTTGCTAACTTCTCTCAGCCCCTTCGAATTTCCTTTGTGCCCTAAGAGAAGCACGCTCCAACAGGAAATAGTCTGTAATGTAGCTCCTAGCGAAGCCCTGAGATGGACTCCTTCTTATTCCCGTAGGGTGACACTCGAAGTTCCCTGAAGGTAGAGGTAGAATTCCCACTCGGAAATTCCTTGTATTGAACAGCACGGTTGTCTTGGCTAAGCATTTCAAGAGAACTAATGTTGAAATTGTGAATGACCAAAGATGCCAAAAGTGAGGCCCTCAAGCTCTATTTATATTTTGTTGGCCTCTTCTCCACTTGTGGTCCCCACTCTCTCTCTCCCCTAATTAGCACTTCCTTTTCTTTTCTCTCTCCTCTAAGAGTGTGAGTTCCCTCCTTTGGTCGAACCTCTCTTTCTTGGGGCCCCCACATTCCACTAGAGCTGCAATTTTCCCTTTTTCTCCTAAGTCCCAAAACCAGAAAAGTCGCCTCTTTTCAAAATTGCCTCTAATGCGGAAAATAAAAATTGGGGACATGACATTTTTGCACGTTTATGATTTTGTGTGCATATTTGATATGTTAGCAAAGCCATGGTAAAAAGTGGGCATATAGAAGATCAAACCCTAGTAGTGTAGGTTATTTGAGAGGCACAACAAGAAAGGTGACATCATGAGCACATCAAAACAAGAATATGGAAAAGGAATTTTTTTTGGACAAGTGGAATGAAATACAGGGATCAAAATTGCATAGACAGCAAAGCAAAGACACACCACAAAAATAAATGAGAGAAGTGCAATTTAATTTGATTTATTAAAGACATTAAAGATTTGATATTAATAATTGAATCCCTAAGTTTGAAATTATAGGAAACAATCAAAAAAAGGTAGGAATGGATTTATTCAATGGGAGGCAAAGTAATTTAATAATTAATCTACAACGGCGTTTGGTGGTTGGGCATCATATGGAGGTTTGGGCATTAAGTGCAGATTTGGCGGTCATAGAATTAACAAACAAGACAAATGGTAGACAGAGCGGCAGAAAAACAGGCAATAATTGAGTCAGTTTGGCAGTGGTGGCAAAGATGGCTGCAACAAACTTTTTGATGTTTCTGACTAGCAAATGGTCACATTTGTCAACCAAAACAAAAAGCTCCCCAAGATGATTCTCCCACAAAACAATTAGATAATTCTTCCAACAGCTATGAAGGAGAGGTTGAGAAGAACTTTTTTAAGCACAGAGATGGTTGTACAAATGCAGAGCAAGATAAGAATACATTATTCAAATGCAATGTGAATAGCAACTCATGTGATGATTGTGTGTTGCTGTGGGAAGCCCACAAGGACACAATAATTAAGAAATAATAGCAAACAATTCAATCTAATCACAGAATTCTTCTCAACAACAGTGTTTATTAGGTAAGTTTGGCGTCTCCTCCTGGTAATCTAACAACTCCACCCCCTCAACAATGATGGAAATATCATGAACACAGTAGAATTGTAAAGGATAGGCAGATCAAATGTGCACAACATAAGTGCACTGACAATAGGAAAAATGCAAGCCTTGCAGCAAAAGGAAAATTTCTTTTAACAAAATACAGGATGATTTCCAGACTTGTGCAAGGACGTAGGTGCCCCATTGCGCAAAGAAGGAGGAGCAGGATCAAGCAAGCGGCAGGGCGAGTCAAGGACGTAGCAAGGGAACAGTTGCATGCTAGAGGGCAGAGATCAAAAAGGGATCAAGGCAAGCCGAGATCAATTGTATCAGCTAAGATTAATGAGAAGAAGCATAACACTTTCTCAAAGACAAATTTCTTTGTTAAAGATCCAATTGCTCAAGAACAATCAATAAAATACCACAACAAAGATAGCAGGTTTTCCCTTTTGGCTTTCCCCAATAAACAAGCATGTCAATTTGTGTGATTGTGTTACTCATCTAAGTAGTTGCAAAGATTCATGGAAATTTAACATGGTATCATAGAAGAAATCAATATAAAGACCAACACCAGATTGACCAATTAGTGAACAGCACAAATCATGCAGAAGGCTTGTGCTAGAGTTTGAAGAGCAGTTCCTTGGATAGCGATATGGCATTCCTAGGACTAAGGGCAGATCATACTTTAGAGGGAGCCTCAAGCTTCTGCTCATGGAAGATAATGGGGTGCTAGAATTTGTGACGAATCAAATAAATCCACGTCAAGATGCCCAACAATTGATCCAACATTAACAAGAATGACACCACGGTGAGGAGGATCATTCTTGAGTGGGTCAGAGATCATAATATCCCTCATCTCCATGGGAAGAAGACAACTTATGAGATGTGGAAATCCATCTTAGAACTGTATCAAGGTACCAGTGATTTCAAGAAGCTTGCCTGGAAGGAGAAGCTAAGTATCCAGATGAGCAAAGGGGAGTGCATCATTATGTATCTTTCCCAGTTCACCCAGGTTCAAGATAAGCTAGGTGAAGTGGGTGTGACTGTAGTAGACAGTGACCTTGTGAGTCTTGCTCTTTGGGGGCTTTATAAGTCTTGGGAAAATTTCTAAGATGCATTAAGTGGCAGAGAGAATATTCTCGGTTGGGAAAGGCTATGGAGTGATTGTGGAAAATCGGTTACCTGATTCCAACTACGACAAACTGATTATATTTCACCTACTTGTTAAATTAATTGAACAAGTTATGTGCAGTTTTCTACGGCAAATAATGAAATACATACACTGTAGCCTACACGAAAATAAAACTACGAAACTAAATACAGCACAGGAGAGAAATAAACATCACACACATCTACACAATTATTTTTGGACAAATGTCCCCAGAAAAACCAATGCGGGAAAACCAGTGCAGCAGCTGAGGATTTTATTATTATGCAATAATAATTCTAAGTGCAATTCATTAGATGCCCAACTGGTTATCCGATACAGAGAGAAACTGGACAAAATGATTTAGTAAGATGATCTCACCCTATCACTGGAAGATCTAGCTCTGATCTGCTGGAAGTGAGCCTCTGCGCCAATCTTTGCACAGAACTGCGTCAACCCCACGTAGTCTTTCTGTCACCTCTGCTGGGCACAGTGCTACTCTTCCTTCTGGCCCTCTATTGGCTGGAAACTCTAGCTTTCAACCTCCTGGTCTCACACCCAAGCGCCTGGCTTTTGAAACTCGATTTCCTCAGCAGGAATTAGATCTCCCTTCAGGCTCTACGTGGCCCAGCGTCAACCTTTTTGAACATCATTCTGCCCTCTCTACCTTGGACTCTCCGACCGAAGAAAACTCCCCACAGGATATTATCCCTACCCCTCACTGCAAAAGATCACTTCGAATTTCTCTCCTACCGACTAATGTGCTTCAGAAATTCGATCCTCTGATCTATACTCGATGTGTTTTCCAAATGCCCCTCAAGCCTCCTCTTATAATCCTTTTGTTGATAATCAACGACCCATATTAGATCCTAATCAATGGCTCAGAACATTTTGGCTTGATCCTCGTCTTCTTCTAGAAGTTACACCCATAGTTATATTAATACCCTTTAATTATTTTAATTCCCTAAGTTTAGACTTAGGCACCCATTAAAAATAATTAATTATTTTAATTAAAATATCTACGGGTGGAATTTCCCAAAACGATTTATGGGTATTGTAGAATACATGTTTCCAAACCTCCTTGCAAATTTTGAGGCTTCGAGCACATCTGATGCTACAAGAAATCAACACTACCTCTTAGTGAGGAATGTGCTCTAGTAATGCAACCTGCTGAAGCATCACTCTTCTCTATAACATCTCCTTCTGCATTGCTGATGTCCGACATCGCAACCCACCAACTACAGTCAACACTGTATTTGTACTGCAACTCCCTCTCAAATTCTACATCTGTGCTGCTACTAGCACTGCCACTACCAGCACTGCAACCTTCTCCAACTACTGTTGCTACTGCATTAGCAACAGAAAAGCATCCAAAATTATTGAACAAGTGTTCAGTATGATGCATCTATTGTTGGAGTTTTGACTGCGACTAGTCTCTACGCTGACCCTCTGAAGCCTCTGCGTTGTTGCTGACCTCTGTTATGTGCCAACTAGCACTGCTACCAACTCTAGCTTTGCGATCCTTAGTCTTTGGCTCTCCTAGCCACTGCAACTATCACTCTGACACTCCTCTGCACCAACTGAAACTGGTCCATCCTGCTACTTCTGATCTGGGCTCCCATCGCAAGGTATTGATCCAAGAGGTGGACTCCTCAAGGATCTTGCCCATCTGTAGTTCTTCCGAACTACAATTCTATATCACCCCACCTCTAGGCAATCATGGCAAACTCCTCCTCCTCGATCTGTGACATACTACATGATCCTTCTCCTTGGCAGTCCCTTTGCTTGAGATGTGACATACTACATGATCCTTCACTCCGTCGAGGATCATTCGCTTGGCCTTCACCATTTCTCCCTTGTACTTTTCGAGCGAATCTGGATCCATTGGCTCAATTACCACAGTGTCGATGTAGATCTTGAGAAAATGTTCATCCAAAAGGCATGACATCCTCGCCTTCCAAATCACATAGTTGGATGCACCATCCAACCAATCCTTATCTCTCAATCCACTCGATGCCATCTTTTCCAATCGAAAAAGTCTAATGACCTCCTTTCTCCTCTGCGTTGTTGTTGGGCTAGCCTACACACTCCCTGCTAGAGTCAGTAGATATGTTGCCCCTAGCTAGGAATTCTCCGAAGAAGAAATTCCCTCAAGTGTCTCTCTCTTCCCCACTGACACTATTTTGCCAACAACTACTACAAAATACCCGCGTCCTAGTTAAATATCTGCTCTGCAAGGAAAAAATATGTTGCTCCCTTCTGCCTTCGAAAAGCGTCAATCTGGAGATCGAATTTCTCTGTCAACTCTCTCAGAGAAATTGATTTTTCCTCAAAATGTCAACCTTTTGGCCTTTGAACTGCGTTCCCTGTAAGGGTTTTGAATTGTTGCCTCAGTGATTTCGAACTCCTCTTCCTTTCTGCTTTTGAGCTCTTTTGCTCACAATCTGTGCTCTAATACCATGTGGAAAATCGGTTACCAAATTCCTACTACAACAAACTAATTATATTTAACCTACTTGTTAAATTAATTGAACAAGTTATTTGCAGTTTTCTATGGAAAATACTGAAATACATAAACTACAGCCTACACCAAAATAAAACTGCGGAAACTAAATACAGCACAGGAGAAAAATAAACATCATACACATCTACACAGTTATTTTTGGACAAATGTCCCCGAAAAACCCAATGCGAGAAAACTGGTGCAGCAGCTAAGGGTTTTATTATTTTCAATAGTAATTCTGAGTACAATTCATTGGATGCCCAACTGGCTATCCGATACAAAGAGAAACTGGACAAAACGAAATAGTGAGATGATCTCACCCTGTCACTAGAAGATATAGCTCTAATCTGCTAGAAGTGAGCCTCTGCGTCCCTTCTGCGTCGGCCTCTATGCAGAACTGCGTCAACCACATGCAGTCTCTGAGGACTGCGCTACTCTTCCTTCTGACTCTCTGTTGGTTGGAAACTTCAGCTCTCAGCCTCCTGGTCTCACACCTCGACTCCCAGATTCTGAAACTCGATTTCCTCAGCATGAATTTGATCTCCCTTCAAGCTCTGCACTACCACTACATCAGCTCTGCATGGCCTAGTGGCATCATTTTTCGACGTTGTTCTACCCTCTCTGGCCCAGGAAAATTCCCCACCATATATTATCCCTACCCCTCACTGCAAAAGATCACTTCGAATTTCTCTCCCGGCAACTGATGTGCTTTAGAAATTCGATCTCCTGCTCTCTACTCGATGTGTTTTCCAAATGCCCCTCAAGCCTCCTCTTATAATCCTCCTTCCGTTGCCTCCTTCCGTTGATAATCAACAGCCCAAATTAGATCCTAATCAATGGCTCAGCTCATTTTGGCTTGATCCTCGTCTTCTTCTAAAAGTTACACCCACAGTTAGATTAATACCCTTTAATTATTTTAATTCCCTAAGTTTAGACTTAGGCACCCATTAAAAATAATTAATTATTTTAGTAAAATTGTCTCCAAGTGGAATTTCCCAAAACAATTTCTGAGTATTGTGGAATACATTTGTCCAAGCCTCCCTGAAAATTTTGAGGCTTAGAGCACATCCGATGCTACCAAAAATCAAAAGTGACTGTGTTCAAGAAGAAATTCAAAGAGGGACGAGAGCTAAGAGATCAGGTCCACTAAAGGACGAGGAGAAATTTGCCCTGGCAAGCAAATATAGCAAAGCCAAGGGCAAGAAGAACCAAGGAGAGGTCGAGTCCAGTCAGAAGGGCAAGGAGGAAAGATCTGAGCAAGATCGAGTGCTCCCATTGCAATGAGTTCGAACACTATGCAACTAAGTGTCCTAATCGAAAGGAGTCCAGTAAGGATCGTGCGGTTGCATCAACTGAGGTAGATGCATTTTCTTCTCAGTTCGACAAAAAAATTTCATTGATAGCCTACATGACAAGCTATACAGATAGCAATGTATGGTATATTGATTCAGGAGCATCCTTCTACATGACCGAGAACAAGGAGTATTTCAGCAACCTAAAGAAGGACATGAGGTTTCACATTGAGCTAAGAGATGATGGTAAGTACGCAACTAGGGGAGTTGGTAATGTCAATTTTGAGAGGGAGTTTGGTAGCTCTCTTCATCTCAAGGGCATCCTCTATGTTCCAGGACTAAAGAAGAATCTTGTTTTTGTTGCTACCCTAGAGGATAAGGGTTATGATGTCATATTCAGTTGATGGAAGGCTAACCTCAAGCACTTAGCTTTTGGATGTATAAAGCAAATAGGTGTGAGGATGAAGAATTTGTACCTGCTACAAGTTGAGATAGGCGCGACCTTGAGCAGGAAGGCAAAAAGTGTGCAAAGTAGAGACCTGAGTTTTGAGGAGAGCAAAACTCTGAGGGGGTCCTTAGAGCTAGTGCAAGTTAGAGTACATGAGGAGGGGCTACTTGCTCCCAAG
This sequence comes from Pinus taeda, assembly GCA_000404065.3. Taxonomy (NCBI): domain Eukaryota; kingdom Viridiplantae; phylum Streptophyta; class Pinopsida; order Pinales; family Pinaceae; genus Pinus; species Pinus taeda. Next base: position 19,595 of record APFE030197650.1, on the reverse strand, counting down.
CATAAGCCTCAACTAGTATCATAGATTGAGTCTCAACCAAGTGGAAAGAGAGCCACACAGTAGAATGACCAAGAGTTAGCACAGGATCAGGAGAAGAGACCAAGACGAGTGGAGTTAGCCACTTAGTTAGTGACTCCCAGCATAGGAGGGAGGAGATCCAAATGGGTTGATCAGGAGGCCCAAGTGCGAGTTGAGACTCCTAGCTATATGCTCGGGTAGAGCAAGTAGCCACATAGGTACACTAGGTATATGGCACTAATGATTGAGTTGATAGACTCGAAGCCTTCTTGTTATGAGGAGGGAGCCTCTGAGCAGGTTTAGTAGGATGCCATGGTGGAGGAATATTCCTCCATCATGAAGAACGATGTATGGGAGATTGTGCCATGCCCAAAGGAAAAATCAATAGTAGGCTCACAATCGGTGTACAAGATGAAGCATGTAACAAATGGAAGTGTGGAGAAGTACAAGGCCAGTGTCTTGGATGCAAGAATAGTATCAATTGTTGAGAAGGAGCAAGTGGCAAGGAAGAGTGATTCTTCAGGTACTTCCAGGAGCCTCAACTGGCATGATATGACATTGTTAGATGCTCATGATCAGGATTCTAGGAGCATGGTTGGAAGGAATAGGTCTTCTGATCATATTCCGCGACAAGAAGTCTTCTAGTTAGTAGGGAGTAGCTACAGCAGCAAATATCGTGGTGGTGTTGGAGACAGATCCAGGTGGAGGAGGTTCTTCTAGTAGTACTTTCCTCGATAAGAGGGAGTGTTGAAAATGTAACAAGTAAAGGTCTTATGGCTTGTGCCTTTCTCTCAATATGAGTGCGAGCTCATGAGTTAGACTTCAATTAGAATGAGTTTATTTCCAGTTTACTAGAATAACCATCAAGATGGCATGCGTAGAGTTAGAGATTCAGTTAAGTGGAGTCTTCATCAGTTTGACTACAAAACGAGGTGCAATTACAAGTTCAGTTACAGTGAGTTAGCCTTTAGTCTTCACTGAAGGGAGAACAAGAAAATACTCCAAGTGTTGATTGGAGAATCAATTGGACTCTCAGTTAACTTGCCAATCAGAACTTGAGTTTTTAAATTGAGCTAAGCCCCTAACATGATCGAATTGGGTCTATAAAGAGAACGAAGGCACATGAAATCATAATTTTTGTACACAAGGTTTGTGAGACAAGACAGTTCACGAGTTTGGGAGATGATCCTTGAGAGTGGAGAGCGCACAAAGCTTGTGTCCTAAGAAGTAGGAGATCACAAGTGCACAAGGATTTAGGAGATTGATTGTGCACAAATTTGAGGAAGCTTGCATCCTAAGAAATAGGAGCCACAAGTGCACTAAGAAATTGGAGACTTGTGGAGATTTGCACAAGAGAATAAGAGCCACAAGTGCACTAAGAAATAGGAGACTTGTGGAGATTTGCGCAAGAGAATAGGAGCCACAAGTGCGAAATGAAATAGGAGGACTTGCGCTAAGAAATAAGAGCCAGACTTGCACAAGGAAATGGGAGAAGTGTGCAAGGAAATAGAGGCTCCAGTGCAAAAGGAAATAGCATAAGTGTGCAAGGAAATAGGAGCTCGAGTGCACAAGGAAGGAGGAGTAGGATCAAGCAAGAGGCAGAGCAAGTCCAGGAGGCAACAGGGAAACAGTTGCGTGCTAGAGGGTCGAGATCAAACAGTGATCAAGGCAAACCAAGATCAATTGTATCAGATGGGATTAGTGAGAAAAAGCGGAACGCTTTCTCAAAGACAAATTGTTTTGTAATAGATTCAATTGCTCAAGAACAATCAATAAAAAACCACGCTTGTTTACTAGGTGAACAAGCATGTCAATTTGTGTGATTGTGTTTTTTATCTCTGATGTTTTTATTATGCTGCTTCTAAATTGTTAAGAAACTCTATATCTTGGTGAAAGTAAATTTGGTTTTAGTTTTCAGTTACCTTGTTTTCAATTATTCATCTAAGTAGTTGCAGAGTTTCATGGAAATTTAACACAACAATGATGTGTAACCATTGAACAATAGAAGCAAGTAGTAGCCTTTCATGGAAACGACATATAACAAACCCCACAATGATCAACGTGAGTCACAAGGAGGGTATCACCTCAACCTTATTCATTCTTGGAGAAAAAATTCCCTTCTTCAAAACATCATTACAACAAAATTGCAAGAATAACTTCAACAATCAAATACATCCATGAAAATGCAAAAGAAGATGATGAACCTAGCAACTACAAGCCCTTTAACTTCACCCTCCACTAGATGTTCAACTAAACTTGAAGGGGATAGCCCTATCAATCCAACCATCAAAAAAATCAAGAGAGCTTCTCTTTAAACAGAGTTAAATGCAATGTCCATTATAATAAAATATCATTAAGTGGATTCTAGATGCAATCTCTTCTCCTAGAAAAAAAATAACAAATCCATAGTAAATGCTCCTTGTTACCACCAAAAAGTGGGTAACCCTTTGGAGAAAAAATGTCTCCTCTTTGGATAGCCAACCAACCCGCAACCTTTTATGATCAAAAACACATAACATGATGCCAGGATCCTCCGCCCATTGCTCTTGTCAAAATTCTTTCCCATCTAGCAATGCTTCTTGAAGGAAGGTGAGTCATCTATCGACAAGTACTTTAACCATTTTTGCAAGCAATCATGTGCTTTCATTTAACATTATGGGCATACTGATATGGTGTGAAAATTTGGCTAACCCCAAATCCTATTGCAGCAACTAATATTATTTCTTCTATTTGTTAATCTAAACAAATTATTTGTTGTGTACTGCAACAAATATCAAAACAAATACACTACAGTCTTCACAAAACAAATACTGCAGAAGAAATAAAAGCGTTGGAAGAATAGATGCACACACACAAATACACAGTTATTTTTGGACTAAGTCCCCGGAAAAACCCAACTCTGGAAAACCAGTGCAGCAGCTGAGGGTTTTAATATTATGCAGTAGTAAATCTGAGTACAAAACTATGAATGCTCAAATCTAGCAATCCATACAAAGAAATGACTGACAATAAATCTAGTGAGAAAAATCTCACTCCCACAAGCGATCCGACACTGACCTTGGCTCAAGTGGAATTGCTCTCTGTTGCCTCTGCGCAGTCACTGCATCAGCCTACACAGTACTGCGTCCTACAACACACAACTGCTTTCCCTCTTGCTATCTGATTAGTTGATGTCTGGAAGATGGATCCTCCTAGCCTCCGGACTCCAATCCGGCTTCTCGCACTGAATCACTGCTTCTCCCCAGCAAAATACGTAATCCCCTTTGAAGCATTGCGCTGCCTCTGCGTGGCTCTGTGTTGCCTCTCTGTGGCACTCACTACCTCTCTGCAATGCACTCACCGGAACTGGAAAATCTCCCTCCAGCCTCACTATCACTGCCCCTCTCTCACTGCTTCGAGCTCACTAGCTCTCTCTCGACAACTTAGCACTACTACTCTGGAAATCGATTTACAAGTGAAATTGAATTGTTGGAGTCTTATCTCCAAGCCCCGTCGAGTTTCTTCTTATAATCTGATCAGGGGATGTCTGGAAGATGGATCCTCCTAGCCTCCAAACTCTCACTCCGGCTTCTGGCAGTGAATCACTGCTTCTCCCCAGCAAAATATGGAATCCCCTTTGAAGCATTACACTGCCTCTGCGTGGCTCTATGTTGCCTCCCTATGGCACTCACTGCCTCTCTGCAATGCACTCACTGGAACTGGAAAATCTTCCTCTAGCCTCACTATCCCTGCCCCTCTCTCACTGCTTCGAGCTCACTAGCTCTCTCTCCAGCAACTTCGCGCTGCTACTCTGGAAATCGATTTACAAGTGAAATTGAATTGTTGGTGTGTGATTCCAAGCCCCATCGAGTTTCTTCTTATAATCTATCGTTGAAACATCGACAGCCACGATTAAAACTTAATAAGTGGCTAAGATTAACTAGAACTCGATCCAAGTCTTTTTCTAGAAGATTCTCACCATGACTTAATTAATACCCTTTAATTAATCATATTTCCTAAGTCTCTCGTTGAGACATCAACAGCCACGAGTAAAACTTAATCGATGGCTAAGATTAACTAGAACTCGACCCAAGTCTTTTTCTAGAAGATTCTCACCATGACTTAATTAATACCCTTTAATTAATCATATTTCCTAAGTTTAGATTTAGGAAACATTAAAAAAAGATTAATTATTTTAATTAAGTCGTCTCTAGGTGGAATTTGCAGAAATGATTTCTAAGTTTTGGAGATCTCATGTATTCTAGCCTCTTCACAAAATTTCAAGGCTAGAACACATCCGATGCTACAAAAACTAACATATGGACCACAAGGAAAAATAAATTGGATAATTGACCAATCTCGATTGTATTCTTGTTCCCTTACTTCAAATGGGAGGTTAGTCTTTAACTCTAGTCTCATGGGACCTCCTCTAAGGCCTTAGGGTTTTAGGAAGAGCGCTATTGGGGAAGCACTGATTGATGTAGCGTGTCCAAGGTAATCCATACTTACCACTTCCCATATTTCCCTCTTATCCATCTCCATTCTTCGAGCTAGTGGTCATTGGTCAATGGGATTGGCACCATTCATCCACACCCTTGAGTCTAAGCTTGGAAACTTTGCCCTAGAGGTTGATGCAGCTAAAAGAAAAGTAAAAGCATCAAAAAACATAATGAAAGAAAAATGAAAATGCAAAAGATGGTTGGGGCATTATTTAGCGCGTGGGCAAAAGCTTAGCATGAGTTCTACCCCCGTCATTAGCCATCACCCAATTCCTCAAGCATTTAATGCTTCATCAAAAGAAAAGAACTCTAGAAAATCCCAATCTTGATGAGCAATAAGCTACTTCATCTTAAAGGGGTAATGGAAAATTTCAAAAGCTAGCTTGGGCTCTTAAATTGTGCACCTAATAAAATACCAAACCATAAAAAGTGAGAGGCACACTAGAGGGATGGAAAAGCAAGTCGTGGAAAGGGGTAACTCACGCCTCCACGATTGCTTCGTCCTTATACACTCAGCATGTTGGACCCTCATTAGCTGGTGATGTGGCTATGGCACTTGCCCTAAACCCTTTCCCACTCTGTAACCATCATTGTCACACAAACCTATGGATTTATAGGCTAACCTGGGACATGTCACTCCCCTTGGGGGTTGGAAACACCCAATAGGGTTTTTGACTTAACTATCCCAAATATAAGTGAGGTAACTTGTTTACATGTCCTAATCTAGTTAGACATTTGAAGGTGACTTTTGAGTGAAGTATTCTTGTACCCCTAACATTAGGTGTGGTCCACTATGACGCATTAATGTTATTGTCCCTAATAATTGTTGATTTCACTTTATCTTGAGAAAGTTTTGTCAGGTGGTATTATCACAGCAACAGAGACCCCTTCAGAGTTAGTCTTGATCCACTTCAGCGACACTCCAAAGGTCATTTTACCCAGTCCATAGAGCAGTTTTGACCTTAATGATACAGTGTTGCCCCTCCAAAGATATGTGTTGGCCTATGAGATGGTTAAACATGGTACTTGACTCTAATGAATACCCCCAAATGTTGAAATGTTGAGGCATTGATGGTTTAGTGTAGGACTTATTGATGATGTGCCTAGATGGATCAAGGACACCCCCGGGTTGGCCTTGGCACTATTTGATGGGTGTTGCTTGTTCTAGAGCCCTAATGATGATTGGTTATCCTTGAGACATGGGACGGTTTCTACATCACTTTTGGACCCCAACTCTTGAGCATGATGGTGCCATGCCACTACTATTGCCCTAGAAGGGTGATGTATGGCACACGAGTGATGACATCTTGGTTTTGGAGGCATACCAATTGTACTTGGAATTTTCCTTTGAGTATGGAGCACTCTTGATCGATTTGTCACTTGTTTGTGGCATATTGAGCATTTATAGAGGATGACATCATAGTGGAGGAAATTATTTCCCACACATGTGCCTTATTTTGGCATTTATTGTTATGTCTTTTAGCTATATTGAGGTTAGCTTGGGAGCTCACATTTGTTGACCACTTATGCAAACTTGATTTAGGGCTTTGCTTGTAAATTTAGTGGAGATGATTTAGTCTTTTCATGGTGCAAGTTTTCTTGGAGATGATTTTTGCTTGGAGATGTTTTCCTAGGATTGATTTTAATGTTTATCTTGGAGAATTTTATAAGTTTAAAACTTTAATACATGTAAAAGCAAAATCTAGCATTGTTGCACATTACACCTTCCTCTTTAGCACTGACATCGCCATTTATTCTGTTTATGCATGATTTATGCCATAAAACTTCATTTAAAACCCTAAATCTTTGATATCTATTTGAAGGTCTTGCCTCCTTTGTTGATTATCCATTGAAAGACCTTTTCTTTCAGCTGTTATATGGTATTGTTTGCCCTCTTACTGAAAATCTGCAAAACCCTAACTTATAACATCCCTCTTATTGGTCTAGGAAAAGAGTACCTAAACTTTAGCATAGCATACAAGGCCTTCTAGGCCCCGCCAGTACTATATCCCAATTAGCAAACCTCGTGTCAATCACCTTGAGCCATTATCATTGAAAATATTCCAACTAAGTCTAAGGAAGCCTCTCTTGTGGGCAAATACCACTGAAGAGCGAGGCAATTGATTCTCTTGTTGCCCTAAGATCTGGTTTTGACTACTTGGGCTTTGTACTAGGCTTGTTAAATTTTAAGGCAACACTCCTCGAGAGAAATCAGCCATTATAATAATAGAAAATGCAAAGGCATCGATTTGACCATGTCAAAGATGTCACATGCCATCATCACAAGCACAACACCTCCATGAAAATAAACCCTTTGACCAAGCGGTTTGAGTCCTTATGACACTTGCCTTCTCTTCATTGAAAACGTCTCCATGCAAGATCTTTCTTTGACGATTGTCTAATCTCTATCTTCTCCTTGGAGTGCTCCTCAAGATGCAGTTTCATCTTTCCTCCAGATAAGAAAAACAACGTCACATGTCTTCATTAGGGTTAGGGCATTCCTCAAACCATGTCAACAACCTTCTCACAAAGTGGATCTCATAGGTATGTGTGCCCCTACAATGAAAATCTCATAAAACAATGTGCAAGAGATCATCCATTGGTTGTTAGGACCACCCACGTGCCACATATGTGGATCCACATGCATAACCATAAAATAATCTCCAAATGGGCCTCGAGATGGACCACTCTAGTCATTTTTGCCCAAAAGTGTGGAGCACCCTCCAAAATGGCCTCAAAGATGGTGCACTCTCGAAATGTGTACAAGGGGTGGAGCACTCCTCAAGATATGCAATAAACCATAATAAGGTGGCATCATAACCTAGGGCAACTCTAAAATTCTCCAACCTTTATCTACATGATGTGGCAATGCCTCCAAATATGTCATTGTGCCTTAGGATGTGTGAGTTGTGTCCACAATAAACAAATATGCATGAAAATATGTTAATAAGGCTCAAAAATTCATAAATCTTCCAAATGTGCCACCACACCTCAATGAAAGAATAGACATCAAAGTTGCGACCAAGACCTCCAAACCAAATCATTTGTGGAAGATCCTTCATACTAATACAAGTCTTCATGCATCATGAGTGGTAACGCCCCCCAAGCAAAGTGACATGTTTAGCACCTCTTCAAGGGGATCTTGTCATGATCAACAAACATAGGCCAAGCATATTAATCGAGAGAGATCTTAACCCTTAGTATCATTGGCTTTCCGCCAACCGAGATATTGATGAGTGGCAATAAAAATTAAATAGGAAGCATCTTAAGAGTTTCTTTTTGTGGAAGTTGGGTTAAAGACAAACATTACTATAGGTAATGATGGGACCGATGTAAATGAAGGGCATGGGGATTCACAACTACAATTGACAATTGGTAAGAAATTTTTGCATTTAAGAATGTTCTTTGTGTTCCTGATTTGACAAGAAATTTGCTTTCTACTCATCAAATTGCCAAAGAAAGTCCATGTGTGGAAGTTCATAGTGGGTAACTGCATGGCGAAGGACAAGAGTAGAAAGGTTATTAATTTGGGTGTGGAGAGGCATGGGTTGTATAGGTTTCAAGATGTGGTAATTAAGGATTACAAGATGTGGCAATTGTAGTTTCACACAAGTAGGTGGACAATGGAGACCCCAATGTCAATTCACTTTGGCATCAAAGGCATAGGCATCTAAGCTTTTAGTATCTTTCTCTTATGAGTAGGTTACACATCGTAGTTGGATTACCTACTATTCAAGAGGAAGGGTGATGTCCACACATGTCTTGCAAAAGAAGCGACATGAAAATAGGAGTAAATCTAATGCCACGGGTAGAAAATGTTTCAAAGGAAAATAGGAATAAATCTAATGCCACAGGTAGAAAATGTTGCTTGTTGGGTATTTCAACCAAGCAAAGGCATATAAGCTTTTAGATCTTCTTACAAACTACACAGTTGTGTGCAGTGATGTGAGAATAGATGAAAAATCAGATCTCAATCAAGATGATGATTTGTTGGATGAAACTGAAAAAGCCATTGGTCTGCAAGAAGAATCAACGTGAGATGTTCAGTGAACATAACGTGGCGATGTGCAAGTTGCATGGGCTGTAGGAGATGACAAGAATGCTTCTGGAGAATTGGAAAATGATGTTGGTTCAAATGGTGAAGAAAAGGGCTGCTTGAGGGTTTAAACAGTGTTCCACGGGGACGCGTCCCCCAAGGTGGGGTGCACGCACCCCTCGCACCCCACGCACCCGGGACGGGGAGACTCTCGGGGGTGCGTTTCCCCACGTCCCCCTTTTGGGGAGACTCAAGGAGACGCAAGGGGGTGCGTTTCCCCAGTGTGGGAGACTCGACTCCCCGAAAGGGGTACTTCTGGGCGTCCCCCCCACAAATGGGGTTCTTCTGGGCGTCCCCCCGAAAATGGGGTTCTTCTGGGCGTCCCCCCTTCATTTTTGTCTAATTACTCTTTATAAACAAAAAAAAAAAAATTTAAAGATGAAAATTAATTGTGACACTAGATATTGATGACCAACTCTTCACTCTTAACTGTTTTTGAGTTTGAAACTTTGAGTTATATAAATTGAAAATTTTAATTTAGTATTCAATTTAGAATCTAGAAGACTAGAATGATGAATGATGAATTCAGAATTTTTAATTTTCCATTTAATTTTCAAATCAATGATTCAATGTAAATTATAGAATGATGATTGATAAATGATGAATGATATGGATCAATGTACATTGTATTTGAATATTTCATATTGAATTTTATTATTGAATCTTATGGTATTGAATCTTGATGAATTAGCATTTAGAACATTATAATGAGTATGTCATATGAAAGATGTATGTATCAATTCATGAATAATGAGGACGGACCAAGATTCAATTACAATATGTTATTATTTGATTCAATTATGAATTTAAATTTTAAGTATGGATCAAATTTGAAATTTCAATGTATTGGTATTACTATTACTAATTACTCTATTTAATATGCTTTCATTATACATATATATAATATATATATAATTAAAAATTATATTATATATACCTCGACGTCCCCCCGTCTCCCCTAAATTTCCCTAAAATTTGAGGGTACTCCCACACGTCCCCTTTGTGCGTCTCCCCGCACCCGCGTCTCCCCGTCCCGTAGACTTGGTGGAACATTGGGTTTAAATGAAGAACTTCCATAATCCAATTTTATGGGTGCAAGTAGAACGCTGGAAAATGGCTGGAAAATGGACGTATGTAAGATATACAGCAACTGTGTTATGATTTATCCACCAGTTTACAGTTTAAACTTTGTTGAATCTCGATGAACAAGGACGGTAAGAATGAGTGGAAGAAAGCACTCCTACATCAAGGTTGGCTATATCCAAAGTGGTGTCAACCATTACTTTGGTGGATTAATAAGGCAGATGTAAAGAGTTATGACAAGGTGCACAAGAGAAGCAATTTGCAGGCATCGATGAGATTCTTTGATATTTACAAGTTATGGCAAGCTTCAGAGGCCCAGTTTTCCAGCAATGATATATTGTGCTAACAATGTACAGAAAAGTTGCACTTATTGGAGGAAAAATTGACTCTACATTGATGGTAGGTGGGATGAAATTTTGAGCCAACAGTGATTCTCATCTCACTAATGAGTCAATCATCAAACATTGCTTGGTGACTCGAAATGTTCTTGATCAATATTAGATACAGGTCTTGTAATCAGCTTCATTTCTAATGTTGTGGCGACAGCAAAATTTGATTTTTGGTGTAAAACTGGGAGCGGTACATGGTACATAGAGAAGACATTGGGACGTGAAGTTGTAAACCATATCAGTGGTTGATAGGTTGCACTAGTGGGTTGCAAATATCTTCTACAACATGCTCAGTACAAATAAGTTGACTGTCTTATGGGACAAGCAGTTGTCTTTAACATTACCATTAAGGGAGCGTATTAGAGCATATTATATAATGGCCATATCATGTAATAGATAACTGAGGATTTTCAGTTAGTAATAGTGGCTTTAATTTCTAATATATCAATAAAGTTTTATTTTTTGAACTAAGTTTCCTCTTATCTCAACGAGGCTAACAAGGCTAGATTTAGCATAACAAGGGGGTCAATTAGCTTGATTCAATTCGGTTGCTCTTCAACTAAGAAGCCGCAAGTGGAGAAAGTATCCATTTTGCCAAAGTCCCCTAGGACTTGAACCTAGCTCCAGCCATTGTTGTGTGCACTTATTGGTGGAAAAATTGACTCTGCACTGATAGTAGGTGGGATGAAATTTTGAGCCAACAGTGACTCTCATCTTACTAATGAGTTAATCATCAAACACTGCTTGGTGACTCGCAATGCTCTTGATCAATATTAGATACAGGTTTTGCAATCAGCTTAATTTCTAATGTTGTGGCAACAGCGAAATTTGATTTTTGGTGTAAAACTGGGAGAGGTACATGGTACATAGAGAAGACATTGGGACATGAAGTTGTAAACCATATTCAGTGGTTGATAGGTTGCACTGTTCATAAGTGGGTTGTAAATATCTTCTACAACATGCTCAGTACAAATAAGTTGACTGTCTTATGGGACAAGCAGTTGCCTTTAACATGGTACAAATAAGTTGACTGTCTTAAGGGAGTGTATTAGAGTATATTTTATAATGGCCATATGATGTAATAGATAACTGAGGACGTTCAGTTATGAATAGTGGTTTTAATTTCTAATATATTAATAAAGTTCTCTTTTTTGAACTAAGCTTACTCTTATTTCAACGAGGCTAACAAGGCTAGATTTAGCATAACAAGGGGGTCCATTAGCTTGATTCAATTTGGTTGCTCTTCAACTAAGCAGACGCAAGTGGAGAAAGTATCCATTTTGCAAAAGTCCCTTAGGACTTAACCCCAACCCTAGCCATTCTTGTGTGCACTAGAGTGCAATTGCATCCACAAGCACAAGCTTGTCACTTCGTAGGACATCAAACTTGATGGGAACTAGATTGAGCTACACACTTTCACCAACCCTGCAAACCATCATTGACAAAATGTTAATAAAGTGATGAGACAATAAATTGACTTGACGCTAATTATTCACATGGCACTTAATAGTCACATAAGTTGTTTCAGAACCTATATCTCTCTCATGAGACATCTGAGGCATCTCTACATATGGACTCTTACACACATTGAATAATATCACATATCTCTCTTCTCTCCCTACATATCTCATATCTTATGTGTATGCAGGTATTTAATGTTCTTTTCTCCCTATTAGTCTCTAAATGTTGTTAGATAAATGAGTAAAGTAATAATTATTTTGTAGTTCTTATAATGTAAGACCTAGGGAGCCATTAATAAGTAATATTAGTCATTAAGTAATACAATCTTAAAGTTAGGGAAAAGTAGCCAAATGTTATAATGATGTAATAAATAGGTCATTTATATGATAAAGACATAATGGGATGCAACTAGGGTTTTAATGGGGTCGCACTAGGCTTTGTTTGTTGTTACATGAGCTTCTACAGTGATGGAATAAGTCAATAATGGGAGTCAGCCCTCACCCATGACATCGTACAGGGTGGGGATGATTCATGCACAATTTTTTGTTGGCTCTTTAATTTGGGTGGTAGGTTTTTTGAGGGGCTAGCAATTGTTTGGTGGTGAGAATTTGTCAGTTGTCGATTTCGAGGAGGCTTCTCGGGTGAGTCGACCCAAGTCCACAGCTGACCAGGCTCAATTAGGAACCATGGAGGATGAGGAATTAGTTAACTACGAGCCAAATGTCTCAGGGGATGGGTCCATCTGGGTACCCACCCTAGGATTTCTGGTGAAATTTGATAGGTCCAGCGATGTGAATCTCGAGGGTTCCACTATGTTTTCACAGTCGTTATCCTCAAGCTTGGCAGAGGCTCAAGGTTTAGAGGGAGGATCAATCACTGGTAGTTACCATGAGGACATTCCTTTTCTGGGTGGAGCTCAAGGCTCAGTTCCTAATGTAAAGGTCAGAGATCAGATGTCCACAGGATTTTCATGGGGTTTTTGCCAACACTCTTTTCCATCTTCTATAGACTTTATAGAAGCGGCTCCGATCCCTTCCATAATGGACCATGTCAATCATATTTTCTTTAGGTTTACAGGGGGATACACATCCACAGTCTATATATTGTTTGGAGGGTTTCCCACCTCAAGAATTCTCTGTTGTCACAAACCTTTTTAGAAAGTGGTCTCCCACTGGATGGGGCTTTTCAACCGACCACAAGTAGTTTTATAAATGACGCCTCGGTTGTGGGTGGAGTAGAGGGACAAATTTGAGGTTGAAGTGGAGACAGAGCGTCTGTGGAAGGAGAGAAGCATGGCATTGTAGGTGTCACAAATTCCTCGGAAGAGAAATCAACGAGTTAGAAATGGAGAAAGAGTAAGTGCTTGAAGAAAAAATTAAAAGAGTTGAAGCTTAAGTTGGTTCTAGGGGAAAACGTAGTGATAGAGAATGGTGTCGTTGTGGCAAAAAATAACCTGATGGGTTGAGCTTGAGGAAGGAAATTTAACATTAGCACAATTCGTGCATGGGCAGAAAAAGTCCTAAATACCCAATTAAAATCACCTCCAGAAATCATGATGTTGGCAAAAGGATGGATACAGCTCAAACTTCCAATATCACTTCGAAGCACTATGTATATCACAAAAAGTATGGCATATAGATTCCACCCCAGTATCATTCAAGTTTTGAGTCTCCTCTTTTCAAAGCCAATGCGAAGAGAATGGATTTAGTCCCTATATGGATTCGCTTTCCCGACCTACCTTCAAATTATTGGAATACAAGGGTTTTCAAAGATCTCGGAAATACCTTATGTACATATCTAGAACATGATATGTCCTCCTATGAACAATCTGGAGACAAATCTATGGCAAGGGTGTTGGTGAATATAGATCTTCGAGAAGATTTGGCTGAAAAAAATGGATATTTGGGTTTGAGGAGCAGGGGTGGCAAACTCTGGATTACGAAGGGGTCCCATTCCGTTAAAGAATGTAAACTATGTAGGAAATTTACAGGGTAAGTTCCTCAGACAGAACACCAAAGGACACCGCTCACAAACAGATCACAGATCAATACACCAGTATTTTGACGTGGTTAAAACCC